>PVKA01034489.1:0-23421 GCA_004027165.1 Ctenomys sociabilis
TGAATCTTTTATATAATTCAGCTATATAAAAACCTGTAAATATAATATCATGTATGCACCTTGTACAATACCAAAACGTTATGAAAACAGTTTGCAATGTATTATTTCATCGACTCTGTATGGTTATGGTGTTTTGAAACTGTCTGATTGACATTTGTATTTCAATAAAATAAAAATAAATGGAAAAAAAAAAGAAGTACTAAGAGTAAGACATAAGATAAATGCTGGAATGACAAATAAATGGGGGCTGGGGAGATGGCTCAGTGGAATAAGCGCTTCCCTGGCAAGCTCAAGGGCCTGAGTTCAATCCCCGGTTCCGCCAAAAAAAAAAAAAAAGAAGAAGACAAATAAATGACCATCACTTCTGACAGTTTGGGGATAGGATATCTCATAAAGTTCTAGTGTGTTGTGGACATCAATAATGACCATGACACTTACTGGTGGCCAGGTGTCACTTGTGGGACTGAGCTACAGCTATTTCCTTGAAATCCACCCTGTATTCCCATATGGAATCATGACCTACAGGGTGCAAGAGAAGTCCATTTGTCGAGTGTGCTGATGGAAATATTTTGCTGCTGTACACAAAAGAATAACTGAAAGACTACTATTGTATACCTCTTATTCTCCTGTGTTCAATTGTTTGCCCTATTTGGTGGGTTCTTTCCATTGTCATTCATGGGGTTGTGATCATTTTGCTCCCTCTCTAGAACATCATTTAGTCTGTGTAGGCTTGGCTTTGCGTCATGAAATTCTTTACTTGTTCTTTGTCATGGAATTATTTTATTTCTCCATTATACTTGAAAGAGAGTTTTGCAGGGTATATCAGTCTGGGTTGGAACTTGTTTTCTTGCAAGACTTGAAGTACTTTGCTCTTCTTGATTTGATGGTTTGTGAAGAGAAATCTGCTGTTATTCTGATGGGTTTTCCTTTAAATGTGACGTTTGTTTTCTTTAGTGGTTTTTAGTATACTGTTCCTGTGCTGAATTTCTGGGTCCTTGAATATTATGTCTGGAGTGGTTTTAATTGGGCCGATGTGTGGCTGCGGGGCTGCACTTCTTCCCGCTGCTGCCTTGCAGGTGAGCCCTTTGTGTCACTCAGCCAAGAAGTCTTGCTCTGGAATCAGCTGGGGGGGGGTCTTACCTCTGGCCTCCTTGCAGGGAGCTCTGCTGAAGGGTTCAATGCCGGGCCTGCGCTCTGGGTGGATGACAATCCTGCGGCCCGGGCGGTCTCCCAAATTTCTTCCCAATGAGCACTTCCTGCTTTCACTTTTATGTCTTATCCACAGGGGACGTTGCAGAAAGTAACTTTATTTTTGCCCAGGTAAGACGAGGCCTGCAGATGGTGGGGGGGGCAAGCGGTGCTGAAAAGGGAGCACTGGCCTGACAGATCCCAAGGCGGGTGGCTACGACCACATGGTGGGGACCCAGGGGCGACCCAGGGCCGTTCCGAGGCAGAGGAGCAGGGGGGTTCTGGCATCTTTAGGAGGAGAGGCGAGGCAGGGATGGGTGCAGGTCTGGCTGGCCTGAATAATGTAGGGGCTCCAGGATGTGGGGCATCTCCAGCTGGGCTGGACAGTGACCAGCGTGTGAGCTCTCAGAAGGAGCAGACTGAGGAGCAGACCCGGGGGCGGCTGGCCTGCATTGGAGAGCTCCCTCTCCAGGCAGGTTGTTTGACATGGGGCAGAAGTTCTGCAAGGTATTTAAGTGATTGCAAGCGAGGGGCAGCACAGGGCATGGTTCCCAGGATGCCTTTCATTTTAAGGAGAGTAAAGGGTGTCTTATTAAAGACAGCACAGCAACAGCCGTAATGCTTTATAACTATCAGCAGCAAAATTTATCATTACATAGACATGTTGCCTGGTATACATAGCCTTGGAAATATACAAAATGATGTAAATGAAACCTCACAAAGTTGAAATTGGCTTATATGTCCCTCAGTAGATGAATGAAAAAAGAAAATACGACATTTCCACACAGTGGAATACTACTGTGTCATCAAGAAGGATCAGCGTGGGTCCTCTACGGGGAGACGGACGCCCCCGGAGGCTGTAACATTAAGGCACATTAATCGGACATGGGAGCTTCAGTGCTGCACGGTTTCTCTTCTGTGAGAAATCCATGTAAGTCAGCCACCAAATGGAAGATGGATGACAGGAGCAGGAAGGCAGGATTTTCTCAGACGGAGAAGGGAAGGAGCAGCGGAGATGTGCTATGCGCCTGTGCCGACGCCACACAGGAAGCGAAATCCTTATGTGCTGCAAACACGGACTCAAAAATACCAAATTTAAAAAGATAAAATAAGAACGTGGAAATCAAAGCTACAGCTGGCACTTGCTGAGCAGCAGGGGGCCGTGGCAGTCTGGGGCTTGGCTTCTGCAGGAGCACCGAGGACCCGGAATTGGCCTCTCGCATCCACCTTTGAAGAGTGCCAGTCGTTACCGCAAGACTTACTGCAGCCCTGGTGCCACCTGCACTACTTTAAAGCAGTAACTCCCTGTCCTAGAGCGGATGGTCCTGGCAAATGTCACATCCAGGACCCTATTTTGAGTGTGAGCAGTGACAATGCAGTGCCTTGTTGGGGCGGGGGGAGTAATGTCAGGAGGATGGGCAGTGTGTGCTAACCCGTCTGCTGGGTCCCCATGTGCGGGCCCCGGAGGGTCAGGACCTCAGGAACCCACTGCAATGACAGGCCCTGAGTCCGGAGCTCCACACATCCTCCCACTCAGGGTCTTGCTCAGAGACTGAGTGCTCTACTCTCGGAGGCCAGTCTCTGGCGCATGGCCTGGGTTATCAGCTCTCTTCGGTCAGTTGTCCCAACCAGGGTGAGTGGCTTGAGAGACGCCAAGGAGATCAGCACAGCACACTTGTGGGAACGTCTGGGTGGGACCAACAGCTGCAGGCTGCTTCTTCTTGGGCTCCCCTCCTGCTCTCTGCTTTCTGAATGCCACTGGACAGGGAGCTGTCCTTCACTATCCCTTCTGTTGTGGTGTTTTTGCCTTGCATCAGCAGACCATAGACTGAATCCTATGAAACTGTGAGCCCAAATCAGCCCCTTTTCTTTAAATTGTATACATCTGGGTATTTGTCCTGGCAATGTGAAAGCTAGCCAATGCTGCCATGTTTACCTATCCTGGAGAGATGTCATTCATACCTCTACCCAGCATATGAGACCTCATGCTTTCTTAAATAACAGATACTGTCCTCAGAGAAGCCCTGGTCTCCCAGGCTCTAAGCTTGTGTGGGTTCTTGCCCCTAACATACTTGATATTTATCCTCATGCTTTTTCCTGAGTGCTCACGTCTTGGCTCCTGCCTGGTGATGTAGCTTCCCCGACTGTGACCACAGTTTTCTGCTGTGGAGCTCTCTTGCTTTTCCCAAGGACAGGTTCATTCCCGATCCTATGGAGCTGTGTGAGCTGTCTTAGCATGCTGCCCAGAACGTTCTGAGGAAGTGAAGCAAAAGCAAGTGCATCTCCCCCAAATCTCTCAAAATGACTCCTGTAGACCTCGGCTCAAAGTCTCTGTTGGGATCCCTGGGACACCTGGGGCTTTGGAGCAAGCTCGGAGCTTTCCCCAGTCTTCTTTGGCTGGCTTTGCAATGTTTTCTGTTCCCTGGTCTCCAAGTTTCCTGTTTTAAAAGGTCTGAAAGTGAGCCACACTTGGGCTCAGAGTCCTTGCTGAGTTTTGATTTAGTGTAAGCCTGTGGTTAAATCCTTTAAGACTCTAATGAAAATATTTTTAGAATAAAATCCTTTGGGGCTCTGGTCAAAGGCTAAGAACACTGCTTTCAGTAAACACTTGACCTGTCTTTCTGAGTCAGCCTATGGTCAGTGGTGTCCATCCTGAGGAAATCAGGCTTATCTTCAAGGCCTGGGTGGATTTCAGACACCTCTTGGACATAAAGGATACTGATAAGACATCTTGTGAACGGCTGGTGCTTTGGTTGATGGAACTATTTCTTCCTCTTCTTTAGTTAATTCTTCAAATAAAAGATTCTGGCAAGACACTTGAAATGACTGTTTTCTTTTTGTACCAGGAATCAAGCTCAGGATCTGGTACTTGCCAAGCAGTTGCTGTGTCACTGAGCTATCTCGGGCCCCAGATGGCTATCCTTCAAGGGAGAATATTCACAAAGAGAATGTTCTTGCCCATAAATCCCACTTTCCAACAAACAGAGTACCAGGTGACTGCAGCCCCAGGGTGGGGGTTACAGGCATAAGCTTAGCCCCTCCCTGTGTCTACTGACAATGTGGGTTTCAATGTTTCTTCAATCAGCATTTTTTTCTCTGATAACCCAAGACCGATTCCTGTTTAGTAGTAGATTACTTTAAAGAGGCAGATCGTTGAGCACCACTGTGGGTGAGGCGCTACGTGTGGGTGGGCTTGGGGCATCCTCACGGGTGGGTCAGGAGGCGTTTCCTCTTGGGATGAAGGCACACAGCGTGTTCTCTGGCCACACCAGCTTGTGGGGCTCCTGCAGTATGGGGCCACACCAGCGGCAGCTAGAAGTCTTCCTTAGCCCTAGTTTTGTGTTGATAGGGATGCATTTGGATGCCGGTAACAGTAAACCCAATCGAGAGTCATTTAAGCAGAAGTCAGTGCTTGTGTTTCTCATGGTACCGGCGACGTGAAGGTTAAGCAGCGCACCAATGTCAGAGTCAGGGCTGCTTTCATTCTTAGCCTTCTCCTTGTGATCATGAGGGGCCGTTGCCTTGCCAGGCCTGCTATCTCTGGCCACGCGATGGAGGGGGAAGAACTGACATCAGCCACGCCCTCATCTTTCTCTGGCAACTTTTCCCATAGCTCTTCACAGCTGTCTACTCTGCCTCACTGATCAGGGCTGCTGTTGGGCCCCGGACCTGCGGGAGCCTAGGACGGCCACTTCCCAGTCCCTGGAACTCAAACGCTACCTTGCTTAACTTCACGAAGCCTGCTGAGTTTCTGTTATTAAGCCCTGGGGCTCCAAGGGCCAGCAGAATGCTTCTGAGGGCTGGATTTGGAGACAGTGGGCGGGGCATCAGCGCGTGGCTGCCCCGCCCCTTCTCTCCTCTTGCAGTGGCGCTCTCTGGGCATGCGTCCTGGCCTGGATTTCTCTTCTTTTCCTCATGAGAATGCTATTTGGAAGGTGCTGGGGGCAGCCTGATTTGGAGAAAAGGTGAATCTGGGGCGAGAGGTCAGCCCGAAGTACAGAGGAACCCAGGTAGCTCAGACAACAAGGCAGACAGAGACAGTATTCATGGAGCTCAGAGCTTCTAGCTTTACGTTGGGGTTTAGGAGGAAATGAGGAAAGAATGAAGAGGAGAAAGAGAGAGGGAAGGGAAGGAGAGAGGAGAGAAGGAAGGAAGGAAAACGGAAAGAAATGAAGGAGGGAAAGAAAGAACAAAAAGAAAAGAGAAGGGAAAAGTAAGGATGACAGGGAAGGAGGAAGAAAAGAAAGGAAAATTGTGGGAGAGGGAGAGTTGTGGGGACACAGAAGCGGGGCGTGGTGCCCAGGTGCAGTGAGTGCACAGGGGGTCATGCAGGGAGGACGAGGAGCCATGTGCTGCAGAAGGAAAAGCATTCTCTCTATGCGTCCATCCATGTTCTCTGATCCAGCAAACACAGTTTTCCTTCCTGGATTTCCTGGCTCTTGGGAACCTGAGTCTCATGGAGAAGACAGAGTGATCCAAAGGAGTGAACACTTGTGGGAAGCGTAAGCAAGGGGTGAGGGAGGTGCTGTGCTTAGGGGGTCCCACCCCTCAGGGATCTCAGCCATGGAGGGACGGAGGCGTCACTCGAGAAGAAACAAGGTGAGCAGTGAACTGGCCAGGCAGCCTGGCCAGTGGGGGAAAGGCGAATGTTCTAGACCCCTGAAAAGGGCTGACACTGAATGAGGGAAAATTGCAATAACTATGAATGCTCTGTAACAGACGTTCTTCTTGTTTTGATCTTGTGTTACTCTTAGAAGAACCCCACCAGGCAAGGATTCCCTTTACTTTAGTTCCCTGCAAAGTAGAGCTGAGGCAAAGACATGGCTGTAGGTAGTTTAGATGGGAGGCATCTAAACAGGAAGCAGGGGGGAGGGAGCACAGAGAGAGGGCTAGGAAACAGGCAAATGACCCTGGGGGTCTTGTCCAAGCTCCCGATGTCCTACACGGAGGACTGAGCAGGATGTCCCAGAGTAGCAGCAGGACCAATGACGTATTTGAAAGACAGGCGGCAAGATTCGCTCCACAGGGAGGCAGTGGGCCGAAGAGGAGGGCTCTCAACCTGAGGGCCTGGTGCTGAGGGCTGTGAGCCTTGGGCTTTGGGGCGGGGTTGAAGATGTGGTCTGAGGTATGACTCCTGCCAACAAGCTGCTTGACTCCGCCTCTCCAACAGGAGGTGGAACTTCTGAGCTTCCAAGGCGCTTGGAGGAATCACCGTGGTGGCCAAAGCCTAGGGAGCGGGACTCAAATATTCAGTGACATGGTAATCAGCGTTGGAGTCAGTCAAGGGTTGCAGAAGCAGGTCCGTTCCCTGGGCACTTACTACGTGACAGGCTACATTCATTACCCGGCTCCCATTCTCATTAGACCTGGACATCCTGGTCCTGGGCCAACTTTTAGTCAGAAGTGGATCTAGTCCAGAGAGCAGACCCAAGAGGGGCTGACCCTCCTTTCTTTCTCTGCCTGGTTCATTGGTTATCTGATGCCTCAGATCTAGTGCAGAGATGGACCCTGACTGGACTCGCCATCCTCCTTTCTCCAGCCTTTTCTTTAGCCGCCTCCAGCCTCACAAACATGGTGTTGAGGGTGACTTCTGGACCAGTGGAGCTCTTATCTGCAGGATCTCCTGGAAAGCCCACTGGGCCTCCTTATCGGTGGAGACCATAGCCCGATTCAACCAGCCAGGGGTCAGAAATGTCAAAGCCTAGGATGGGGACATCTGTAGGAACACACCCAATGCGTTGTTATCATTTTCTTAAACAATGCAGAGTGGCCACTATTCACCTAGCTTGTGATTATTTTAGGTAGTATACATAATCTAAGGATGATTGAAAGCACACTGGAGGATGGAGGGCAGTTTTAAGGAAGTGTGACCCTTTTTTGATTATAGAACTGGGACCCATCCCTTGCGGCTGTCTAGGGATGAATTTTGAATCAAGTGTCAAGGAACCCACCCCATGTAGGTACTTCAGAGCCCCTCCATTCTTCCCACTGAATTGGAAGTCATGGGTGCAAGTCTTGAGTCTGCTCAAAAACATAAACATACAAAGTACTTGAGACTTCCTGTAAGGAAAGCAGTAATTACAGCTGGGTTTCCTGAGACCAAAAGTACAGAAAGGCGAGCAAAGCCTGCCCTCCTCAGCCAGTAGGACCAGGCTACAGCAAAAAGGGTGGGAGTCAGAGGAGACCTGGGCCTGTGCTCAGGAAGCAAGACAAGGGCCATGCACTCACACCAGGGCTCAGGCATGGAGGTGGCTTCCCTGGGCTGCCCAGACCTCAGGGACGCTGCAGCTCAGTGGGCTCGTGGCCTGCTCACCCCTCAGGCTCCCTCGTGACAGATTTCCCTGTTTTCGCACTAACAAATGGACTGTGCAGGAAAGTAAGCTTTTCTTTTCCAGTACTTGTATGACTAATTCAGGGTGGCGTTCACTTACTGAGGGGCCGAGGTGCACTGTGCTGTCTGTTTATGAGTGCGCATCTCCACCGGGTGGGCCTCCTCTGGAGACCTCACCCACCTCAGGGTGCTGGGTTGTTAGAATGTGCTCGCATATGTGGAGGGGGCTGCAACCTCACACCCTTTTCTCCCCTGAGCTCCTACCTCTGTGTCAAGCAGACTGTGCAGTAGAGGGAGGGCCCTCCATGGCCCTGTGGGTGGCTGCCTGTGGCTACGCTGCTGTCCTGGTCTTACTGGCTGCCACTGCTTTTTTCTGGCCCAGACTGGCTGTGAGGACATTTGTCATTTCTGGCCAGATGTTGGCTGTCAGCAGGAGGGAGACAGAGGACTGGGCTGGCCTCTCAGCCCCCTGGGAGCCCATCCCCTTCTCCCTGGCCTCCTGGTTTTGACGATCATGCTAGTGTTTCCAACGCCCCATCTGTTCTGGCCGAAGAATCCTGGCCATCTGGTCATTGTAGCAGGCTTCCCATGGAAAGGAAACCCCGCAGAGCCCCTTTGTGAATGACACCTACTTACCTCTCGTGTCCTCCAACTCTGGAGGAACAGAGGCTGAGGGGCCCAGGGGAGCCGGGGGTCGCAGCTGTGGTCAGAGGACACTCTGTTTCTGCCCTGGTCCTCACATTTCACAAGTGATCAATGTACTCCTTGGAGTTCCTTCAGCCTCATTATTGGCTTTTTTTAGATGTGGTAACTGAGTGTGCCTGTAATTTTCCAAATGTGGCCAAAGCTGGGTTTGTACAAACAGGGGATGATGGTTGTTTTTGCCAGAATCTGCCTCTGCCTCTCTCCAACTCTGGAAGACGACGAGGGTGGGGATGGGACACAGGCAGATGTTACCAGGAAAAGACACGGTGACCCCTGAGAGTCTTTGAGGGCCTGCAGTGCGTTGGGTGGAGACATTTGTCTTACAAAAGCTGTATTGATGGCTTTTTTGGGTGAACCCAGATGAGAAGCATGGTTATCATTTCCTGCCAGCTGTTTGTTATTTTCTTCATATTTATAAGCTTGCCATTTTATCACCTGCAAGAGTCAGTGTCATCTATGAGTAAAGAGATTTTCCTATCTACACTCTCATTTTAGACCACAGAGAAATAGCCACTGCCCTGAAAGGCTTCCTGTCTGATTTGCTAGAAGCCTACGCAGCTCCTGGGCATGCTGGGAAGTCACCGACTTGGACCGGGAAGCTGGCCCAGACCCCAGGGTAGGCTCTCCTTCCAGGCATGGTAGTTTTTAAGCCTGGCATCTTCTTTTTAGATAAACCAGGAACAGGAATGATAAGGGTGTACAAATCATAATGTAACTTAAAGCAGATTTAGAAGCACATGATAACAAGGTTACTGCCTGGTGTTTCAAGGATAAAGAAAATGAAATGGTCATTTAGATATTAGCAAAGTATTTGGGACCCACTCATGAGGAAGAGGGAAATGGCTAAGTACCTCAAGGTTTAAGCGTGGTCTGAGCTCGTCAGTGTGGGTTTGTAAGTCAGGAACCATTTAAAAGAGCCAGAGATGTTTCTTAGAGAAAATTTAAAAAATAGGATTGTAATGCTTACCACTGGGCATATGTATCCAAAGGAAATGAAATCAGTATATATGAGGGACATCTGCTCTGCCATGTTCACTTTGTACCAGTCATGGGATGACACAAGGTCAGTGGATGGATGGATGAAGAACATATGGACTGGACACCCGAGAATCAGCCCTCAGTCTTTACAGAGAAGGAAAGCTTGTCACACGGGGCAGCACAGATGACACTATGCTAACTAAAAGCCAGACAAGAAAGACAGATATCACACGACCTCACATGTATGGGAAACCCCAAAAGGCTGAGCCCATCCCAGCAGTGAGTAGAGTGACAGTGACCAGGGTGAGCGTGTGGTGGGGTTCAGGGTGACCTAGGGAGATTGGTGTCAGAAGGCATAGACAGTGTCAGGAAAAAGGATGGATCATTGATTTTAATTAAAATATTAATTAGAAATTAGTCATGGTGACAATTCTGTAACAGGCACCAGGAACAGGTGACTTCTGTGTCTGTGGAGAACACCTTAGCAGTCCCTTGGGGTAAGGCTATTTTCTTTCTCCCATCACTTCTACCCACCTCAAATCTCTTTTATGCTAAAAAAATTTAGCAAAGATTTTAGATCAGTACTTCCCATTTTCCCTCCTCCTTCTTGCCTCTCAGGATCAGATTCAGAAGCAGTAATGATAAACTACCAGGAGGGCCTGGGTTCAATTCCCAGCTTGGCCACTCACCAGCCTTGTGTTCAGCAGCAACTTCTTTCAATCTCCGTAAACCAGGAGGAGCAATCTTTCTCACATGGTTGTTTCAGAGGTAAAGGCAGGAGATGTGGGAAACTTCTTCCACAGAATAAAGGCTCATTAAATTATAGTTATAATCCAAAGGTATTGATGATCTTATAAAAGAAAATTCTGAGACCATTAAACTTAACGAAGAGCTTACCTCGATAAGAAAAAGCTCTAGAATTATTTTAGATGGGAGTCAGATCAGTATTCTGCCTTTTACCATATATGCAGGTTATATTTATAGCCAAAGAAAAGGACCAGAAAAAGTCCAAAACAACCTGATTGGTTGCAATCTCAGGCATCTGCCTTATAAGGACATGGTCTGATCATTTGGCAGCCTGTGATTGGCTGAAACTCTCCTGTCATGATTGGCTAAGACTCAGTCATGTATTATTACACGATTGTGCTCTGAGTTAGTAGCTATGAAGGTAGGTGATAGTTCTTTATGTATCTAGTTGCTTCAGGTGAAGTGCTTATCAACAAATGATGGAAACAGACCAAGGCCAAATTTGTGAAGTGTATTATAATAGTTCCTGAGTTGTGTTCTGGGTGTTTTGTACTACCATGATGTCTCGGTTTGCTGGTTGATTTCTAGCCTTTCTAATAGGATCCTCTCCCCTCATGTCCCATCTGGGCTGATGTCCCTTCTCAGAATGCTGCTTCTTGCCAAGGACCCTGACGCCTGATCCCAGGTCCAAGGTTGGTGAGAGTAACTGCAGCTCTTGGCTGCAAAAGCAATGGGGCCTTTATGTGTAGAACATATCCAGCCTGGCCCAGAGAATGTGTGTTTGTACAATTATTTTTCATAAACGTGTTTTGAGGGTGAAAATGGTTTCTCCCCAGTTTCTGGAGCAGGCAAAGCAGGGCACACCCTGAGATTCAGAAGAGATTTAGAAAGAAGACTTGACCCCGTATAACCTCATCCCCAGAGGGGCACAGACTGCCTTTGCCAAAGCTCCAGGAGGAACTGGGAAGAGAGTGCCACGTCAACATGGCTTGGAGGGGGCTGGGGGCATGCTGAGCCTTCGCTCAGTGCTACTACTGTCCACACAGGGACAGGAGCCTGGCTCTAGGCTACTCATCCTCCAAATCCCAGCCTTTCCAGCCCTTCTCCCGGGGTCTTGCTATCAGCAACAAAACCAGAGACTCACACTTCTATATTAATCCTTAGCTCATCTTCCTCACAACCTCCAGAGCAGCAGGATGACTCCCACTGCTCCCATTAATTGGAGAATGATAATCAGGAGGCCCAGCTCTTTCCCACGTTCTCATCATTTTGTTGGCTGATAAATTTCATGCATTTCTATTTATCGTGAGCATTCTCCTTTAAACATATTGCAGCAGAGTGACTTGGTGCTGTTAGAATTTTAGGCAACACAGCCGGGTGGTGAC
Source organism: Ctenomys sociabilis (assembly GCA_004027165.1). Classification (NCBI taxonomy): domain Eukaryota; kingdom Metazoa; phylum Chordata; class Mammalia; order Rodentia; family Ctenomyidae; genus Ctenomys; species Ctenomys sociabilis. Next base: position 11,335 of record PVKA01034489.1, read on the forward strand.
ACATTTTGGGGAAAATGTCTCTTGACCCCATGACAGTTCAGTCACCATCGTGCCTCTTGGGTAATGATTTGCCATGGAAAACCTGGGGATGGGCAAGTGAAAGTAGATGTTGCTATGGAAACAACTTCTTCCTGCATATATTATTAAAAGTTATTAATTACTATATGGCGATGATCTAAAGTTGAGCGAGATCTCAAAGTAAGGTGCTTAGCCACATGTGGCAGCAGACACCTGCAGTCATGGAACTCTGGCAAGTTGAACCTAAAGAATCACAAGTTTGAGCCCAGTCTGGGAAACCTAGCAAGACTAAAATGATGTAAGACAAAACCCCAAAAACTCTTGGTCTATCCAATCCACATACAAGAGTCCTACCGAAGAAACAATTTTAAAGTTGTTTTTAAATTGGACTGGATTTAATTAACAGTAAAGGCAAGATAAATGTGTTTATTTTGGTCATTGGTAATAGGTTTACTTTTAATTGCATAAAATGAGTTTCCATTAATAGGTTTTCCATTAATATTTGGGTCATGGAAAAAAGGGAGTTGGGCTTAGAGCTATGCAGTTTGTGGCGATGACCTAGGGCAGTTAAGAGAGGAGGCAGTGGCTGCTGGCGTGGGGTTGCCAGTGGCCCAGGAGGGCCTCGTTCTACTCTGCCCAGCCAGGGACCTCTTTCATAGCCTGGCCAGGAGGCCCTGGGTGGTGGCTGCAGGCTCTGTCCTCTCCGTCTATTCCAGGACTCCAGTGCTTGCTCTGTGGGTTTACTGCAGTCAAGGGAAGGATGTTTTCAACTCCCTTGGCAAGATAAGTTGCTTCCTGAACGATGTCCAACAAAGAGCTTGGCGCCATGTCAGAGGCCAAGGACACTCCCTTCCCAGTCACCTCACCAAACGCCCCTCTTGACTCTGGGGCTCAGAGCTCTCTTTTCAGCCCTTGTAGCCCAGACTCCTGGGGGCAGCATGTCGGTGCCAGCTGGGGGCCTTGCTTTGCAGGCAGGAGTGAAGGTAGAGAATGACAGACTTGGGAGATGAAAAACTGTGCCCAGTGGGCGTGGGCTGGGAGCATCCAACAGTGCAACCAGAGCTGGGTGTTGGCGTTGACTTTTCCAAATGGGGATGATGCAGGCTTCAGTTGGGCCCTCACACATACTGGTGGATTTGTGAAGTGCGCAGGAAGGTGCTCGAGCCCTGGTGTTAAGTTTTGCCTATCTCTGAAGGATCTGAAGTGAGCTTGTGTGTGGGAGGCACACAGAAGGTGGCCCCCTTTCCATGAACTATCTTACCAGATACATGGATTCCTTTTCCAATTAGATAACTGGACTGATTTCTCCACTGTATTAGACATAACTGTGTGATCCTAGCTCTCTTTCCTCCACCATTTCCAAATGTCATGTTTCTTACTTGCTGGCTAAGGGATTTGTGTTAGAGACCATGCAGTATCTTTTCCAGATCCTTCTAAGGATTTATTTTAGGGATAAAATACACCAGGGAGCAGTTGCTTTTTCCTTTCAGGTTTTGAGGTCAGCGGTGACATCTACAAAGTGTCTTTGTCCTGGGAAAGCCTGTTCCACAGATCTTGGGACAACAGGGCTGTGGACCCCGGTCCTGCATCCCTCCCGGTCTGTTCCTGTGGGCAGGAGGCGAGCACATCATTTCCAGTAGACCCGGCAGATGTGCCAGAGCTTCCTTTGTTTGTGTGGGTGAGTGAGACTACTTGCATCTTTTTAAGTCAGGCCAGAAGCCAAGATGCAGGCCAACAGCCCAAGGAAGTCAGTAGTCTGTTTGATCAGGACACATGCGGCCTTCTGGAATCTTCCACCAAATGGAAGCTTTCTTCTTACTGGATATTGGATTCAGTGAGTGCTTTGGAAGCCACAGTGGATTACTGGCCGGTTAGCAATCTCAGAGAACACTTCTGGAATGGAACACGCCTACGTTACCAAAGCCAAGAAGCTTAAGTGAATTGGTTGTCCTTCTCTTGGTGGAGGAATTAAATGCGTGCTGAGTTATGTTTAACTTTCAGTTGAGCCAACAAGAAATAAGCCCAGTTAGGGGAGGACTGTGCCTTACCCAGGCTGCGGTGGGCTGAGTTGAGGCTGAGGGTCTCCAGGGCTGTGGCCTCAGGGTCTCTGGAGGAGGGAGGCAGTGCTTGTGGAGGTCCTGCTGGGGGTCCTCACTCATGGCATTGCTACTGCATGGCTGTAGCTCCTGGGGTCTTTGGAAGGCTTGAACCAAGACTAGAAATTCAGACTTACTGGACTTCAGAGATGTTCAGGGTCCTAAAGGTGGGCCTATTCTATCCACTCCCATGAGGGTGTCTAGTACCATGAGGCCAGATTAAGTAGAGTAGGGACGTCACTTCCCCATGACCCATGGCAGTAACCTTGGGACTTCATCAGGCATCTAAAGGCAGCTGGGGGAGCAGGACCAATGCCTGAAGGAGGGCACCGGCCTGATGGAGCTCTAAGGCATTGCACCTCTCTCCTAAGAGCCTGGTTCCAGGTCCCATTCTGCCCTGACTAAATCTCAGCCCCTGTTATGTTGTTGGCACCACAAAAGGCTCCTTAGCCATCCTCGGCCCTGCTTCCTTATCTACGAAACGGGTTTGGTTTCACTGGATCATTTCAAAGTTTGGAGAGAGAACTAAATGCGAACCATGTGGAACAATGCTGGCTGCAGGGAAGTCATTTGGAGCACTGGCTGCCAGCGACAGCAGCTCAGCAAGCGCTGTGTAAAAGCCTCAGATGGAGCACGGTGCAGGGCTTGCCGGCCGCGCTGTCTCCATCGTCCTCACTCGGTGCTGCTGGCATAGCCTGGTTTGGATCTTCTGTGTTCTCAGGAACTCAAGTGTTGAGGGCGTGGTCACCAGCCTGTGGTACTACCGGGAGGAGGTGAACTCTGAGAGAGACAGTGAAAGTGGGGTACCCATTCTCATATTTGAGGCTGGCAGAATCTGACTCACTCAGATATTTTAGCCCTTGCCCCCCAGTGCTGAGTAGCCCACACTCACGTGAGTGGAGAGTCTAACAGGACTCTCTGCAGATGAGTTAGGACATGTGTGCGGACCAGGCAAGCGTCATGCAGGACAGGTTTTCCTTTTGAAGGGGATCCCAGTGGCCAGCTGCTGAAGGTGCTATCTCCCTTACTTGCATCCCGTCCCAGGGGAAATGTGGCCAATAAGGAGCATTGTGCAGGGCTGGCAGCTGTTGTGCCTGGAGGCAGGATGGTCCTGCTTACAGCCAGCGGGCCCTGGCCATGAGCTTTAGAGGGATGAACATCAAAACCCAAAGGCATCTTGTGCAATTTTTTTTTTTTTTTTTTTTTTTTTTTTTTTTTTTTTTTGTCTTTTTGAGACAGGGTCTCACTATGCAGTTCAGGCTGGCCTTAAACTCACTTTGTAGCTTAGGCTGGTCTCGAACTCACAACAATCCTCCTGCCTCAGCCTCCCGAGTGCTGGGATTACAGGCCTGCGCCACCACGCTCGGCTCTATATCTTGTGCAGTTTATTGCCAGTCATATAAGAAAAGTTGGCCCAACGCTGAGCCTGAGTGGATCTCTCCATGCCACAGGATGCTGTGGACAGAGGGAGCAAAGGGTGAACCTACTGTCATGATCCAGAGACAGCTGCTGCTTTAAGATAAAACACAAACAAACAAAACCCCATTTGTTTGTTTCATACAGGGCAGTGCAGACTTTCGTAAGGATCCTCCTGTCTCAGCCTCCCCAGTGCTGGGATTACAGGCGTGTACCACCATGCCTGGTTTTGGTGGCCAGCGTGGTGAGCCTCAGGGTCTGGGCCAGCATGGTGTGCAGATTGAATTCAGGTCCTTGAGCTTGCCAAGCAGGTGCTTGGGCCACTGAGCTATCTCCCCAGCCCAACTGCTGCTTTTGCTTAACCTCAGTAACCCCAAGGCCCCCTGAAGTGGGTGTCGAGGCAGTGGCTGGGTTCCATGAGCAACTGTGTCCCACTTTTGTTGAGAGAGGATGGATGTGGAGCTGCCTAGAAGTCCAGGGTCAGAAAAATGAGGCGTTAGGTTGGGAGGACGCCCACCCATCCCAGCTCGCCCGAGCTCGGCCCAGGGAGTGTCCCCCATCCCTAGTGTTTCCTACGTCATGGGCTGTGGCTCACGGTGGCTGTGGCACTTCTCAGTTTGGGGTCATGAGATCTCTTGCTTGCAGGCCACAGGCCCTGGGCACAAATAAAAAAGGATTTCAGATTCTGTATTCTTAGGTTGACGTTAAGTAACACTGAAATATCACAGCATTTGTGTTATGGCCTCAAGTTGAATGTGTCCCTCAAGTTTCATGTGCTAAGTCCTTATTCCCTAGTTTTATCAGTCAGTGTCACTTGGAGGTGGGACCTTTGGCTAATGAGGATGGTGTTGTGGGGAATGGAATAAACCATTCAGGATTAGTGGGTGAATGGGTTATGGAGAAAGCGATTGCCAAAGCAGGTGTGTATTAGTTATCGGTGGCCAGATAAAGCATTTCCCCTAGATTAGGACCCTTGAACAACAAGACTTAGCTCGGGGCCCTGAGGATGGTGGGCCAGGCTGCCTCTGGCTGAGGCCTCTCACAAGGTGGCAGTCAGGATGTCCCCAGGCTTGACGGGGGCAGTGTGATGCGCTTCTGAGATGACCTTTGCTGGCCAACTGGGGTGGGCTGTTTAAGTGCTTAGGTTCATGACCCCATTATAATCACTGAAGGGCTATTTGAGGACTGAATTCAGAGGGCGAAGATGTGTACAGTATGTGTGCATCCTCTTAGCAGTGCTGACCAGCGGACCTCGCGTGTTGCGTAGGTGGACATTCATTGTTCCGTGAGCTGCAATCAGCTGTCCATCCCGCCCTGCTCTTGCTCTTGCTGCCTGGTTGATGCTGACAAGCTGCTGCATCGCACACAATCCACGTGTCCGAGGGGTTCTCACTGGGTGCTGCATGGGTGGGACAGCCTGTTCTATAGAGCTAACTTCCCACGCCTGTGGACCTGGCTCTTTGCTAAGCTGCCAGAGTGGGGAGACCAGGCCCCCAGGGTTGTTTGTGTTCCTCTTTTATCAACACTGTCATCTGGTGTCCCAGGTTTCTTGCAGGTGAGCTCTGCAGTGGCTCTAGGGAGTCACTGTGGTCAGCGGATCAGTCCTGCAGTTTCCCACAGAGAGGGGATAATGTGTGTGTGTGTGTGTGTGTGTGTGCGTGCGCGTGTGCGCGTGCGCATGGCAGTGACCTGTATGTCTGAAGTCATGTGTGGTCTGGCTGTAGCCACAGGAGCCTTCCGGGTGCCAGGTCCGGGACAGGCTGCAGTCTTGGGTTCCATTTGCCCAGTGAGAACTCTTTCAAGGGCAAACACATGAGATGCTGAAGCCACAAGTCTGATCCCGCATTGGCAGCAGGGGCGTGGGAGGCACACGGTATGAGTCATCCGGAGTCACAGTGCCTTACCTGGTGTTCAAGGGGGTGAGGCCTTTGACAGCCACGGCCACCAATAATTCCAGCCCATCCCTCTCAGCTGTCACCTTGGGAGCCTGTGGGTCAAGGAGACAGGACAAGATCTGGCCGCCTGTGCTGGCCACAGCACTCATCATTGTCACAGGGCTCTGGAACCTTGATACTCCTGGTGCACAGGGACCTTGATGCTTCTATTGGCATGGATATCTTGGTTACTCTTCTCTCATTGCTGGGACAAATACCCGACACTCAAAATGAAGAAAAGAAAGCTTTGTTTAGCTCACAGTTACTGGAGGTTTCAGTCCACACTCAGCTGGCTCCAAGGCAGAGGGGCACAGGGCAGAGGGCAGCAGTTCATGGCGGCAGAAGGCAGCAACACAGCAAGAGCCAAAGGGAGAGCAGCAGCAACGACGGCTGCAGAGAGCAAGTGTGTCTCCCTTCACTTGCGTTCAGGCTCTCACCCCAGGCTGGGAGTAGTACTCACACCCATCATCCCAGCGGATCAGGACTTACTCACAAACTCTAGAAGCCAAGCCACCCCATGACTGGATGAGGCTTTGGGGGGAAACCCAGACACAAACCCTAACAATGGAGAAGCAGCCGGGCTGATGGGGCCCCAGGGTCTTGTTTGAAGGGATCTCCAGGGGCCCAAGCCCCCTAGAACCACTCCTCCCAGTGCTGGGGGAGAAAGCATGGAGGCAGGAGACCCATCAGTTTGTCCCACCGCAATCCCTGGAGAGTCTCCCTGCCACAGGAACCCCACCTTTGTGGCTGGGTGGGAATGCTGGAGCCAGGTAGCACACTGAAGCTCTCTCAGGACAGTCTCTGCACGTCAGGTTGCCCTTCCGCAGCACAATACCAGAGCAAGGTGACAGTAGAGAGCAAAGAGGTGGATTTATCTTGCAGCGAGAGGTGCAGGTGGGAAGTTGAGGCAGCTTGGAGGCACCTTATAGAGATGGCAGTGTGGGACATTCCCAGGTGGGAGAGTCGAGGCCAGCCCCAGCTTTCATGACACACAGACTCCTAGGAGAAATGCTTACTCCCTGAGGGCTTCTCACCAGGCCCTGTCCTCTAGAAGGTTCCCTGCCACCCAGCGCTACCCCTGGGGACCCACTTTCCACTGCTGGGAGCCTGAGGGTTAAGATAACCACCGTGTCCAAACCACAGCAGTGACCCTGAGTCACAGGTGCAGGATCTCAAGATGAGTCACTGGGTGTATGGGAGTGATGCTTCTAGAGCTGGGGTGGATGGGCATGGGACTCGGTCTCTTCTGCCTCCCTTTGTGCAGTACACACACACACACACACACACACACACACACACACACACACACAGAGACTCATGCACACATATGCATGTGCTTACACAAATCAGAGTTAAGTAATCAAGCTGCCCTTCTGTCTTCACAATTGTGTACCCAAAGCTGTAAAGCCAAGTTTGACACAGGAATACGGGGCTGGGATACAGTTCAGTGGTTGTGGTTGGTGCTTGCGTGGCATGCCTGAGGCTCTGGGCTCTGGGTTCCATCTGAAGCATGGGGGGAGGGGCATCCAGGCACATGTCCATGTCTACAGCCTGGCCCTGAGGGTGCACAGCAGAGAGGGCAGAGCCGAAAAGCCCCCTGGAGGCCAGACTGGCATTTAATGGGTGTGTGGCCAGAGCCACGTTTTAAATCTCCATGAGCCTTGCTTCACTCTTGCAAAAAATGGGTTTATTCCACCCACACTGCAAAGTGCGTGTGTTGGTAAGAAACTAAGATGGGGTTGCCCCCACCCAAGTCCTGCGTCAGCAAATTGGAGATGTGCTGGTAACTGTCAGAGAAACCAGGAGAGACAATGGACCTCCTAGACATGGCTTCCCTCGGCATGGAGATGGCGTTTCCTCTGCCATCCGTGTTTACAGCCTTTGATGTCAGTGACCCGAGCAACCCGAGACAGCCCCCCAGCACGTCAGCCAGCCGTTCTTCTGTTATATCCTTGTCCTGCTTTGCGGGAAAGCAACTCTGAAACAGCAGCCCTGTTTCCCTTCAGCTCTCTCTGCCTGTTTGTTCCTTGGTGCAGCCGCAGGTGCAGCCACCAGGCTCCGAGCGAGCGTGGAGTCTCAGGGTGGGAGCTGGGCCTTCTGTGCTCCTGCTTCAGCTCTTCAAGGGAACGTGGCCAGGGAGGCCGAGGTGGGCCGATGGAGTACGGTGGGCTGGAGTCTTCTACCGGAGTCTCAAGTGCGTGGTTGGCCCTGCACGGCCCTGGGGTTTGTTTCCACGACCACCTCAAAATACCAAGATCTGCTGGTGCTCAAGTCCTTGATGAAAAATGCTGCTGTGCAGCAGAAAACCTGCACAGCCTTGCTTATAATTCCATCATCGCCAGACTACGAGCAACGCTTACGCACTGCTGAGCAGGTGGCTGTGTTCTTCAGGGAATGATATCAGAGACAACCTCTTGCATATTTAGTACAGACATAGTTTCTCAAATTTTCTCTTTCCTCCTCTCCCTCGTCTTTCTCTCTGTCTCCCTCCATCCCTCCCTCTACTCCGCCTCCTCTTTCCTACTTTCTTTCTCTTGGGATGCTGGATGATACCCCGGGGTCTCCAGCACGCCAGCCATGCAGGGTACCATGGAGCTACGTCCCTAACCATTTTCTTCCATAGTTGTGCTCTGAGGCTGGTGAATCTACAGACACAGAACCTGTGGCTTGGGGGGCCCGGTGTAATCTTATGTAGCCTCTCTGATATACCTCTACATACATCATCTCTCTATATATAGAGAGAATACATTTCTTGGTTCACAATATCTGAAACCTGTACAATTGGCTCTCCAGAGAAAGCCTGTCTGGGCTGGTGCTCTCTGATGATGGCTATGCCCGAACGGGTCCTACAAGACTCAAGTGCTTTTAATAACAATAACAGTACTATTACCTGGCCTTAGAGGCTAAGAAAGTCCCATGATTTGCCTAAAGTCACCCAGGAAGCAGCAAAGAGGACTTCTGCAGCTTGGGAGGAGAGTCCAAGGCGAGGCTTGAGTCCAGCTCCGGCTTCTCTCCAGAGCCACAGGGCACCCGGGCCTCCCAGCCCTCCCAGTGAGATGAGTTTGCTCTTAATTGTTGCGTCCTGCTGAGAGGCCCCTGGGCCTGGTGCCTCTGTCTTTCTGGCCTCTTCTTTCTTGCAGGGCTCCCTGCCTGAGTGGCTCCTCTGTGACCTGGAGAGCTCCTGAGCAGAGACCTGGCCCTCTGTCTGGCTGTGGCATTGCAGGCACAGAAAGGAGACCCTATCATGGGCCCCCTTGGGGCTCCCAGGCTGGAGGGTGAGGGTCGAGAGCCACGGCGCATCCTTCCGACTTATTCCTTCGTGGGTGGCCGGGGTCCCTTCTGGCCTCCTTTAGGAGCTGCTGGGAGTCAGAGCCAGCTCTGAAAAGGGCCCCATCACTGTGTTTCATGTCCATCTTCCTAAGATGAGCTGCTCTGTAGCTCTGTTCCCAGCAGAGCCCCGGAGGACTGTGCCTGCGTCTTTAATAGGTCTACCCACGTGTCTGCTGCGACAGAAAGGCGGCCCAGACAAGCTGATCTGCCTGAGCTCGAGAGATTCCCAAAAACTTAGGTTTTCAGTTCCTCACTGCGGGGTGTGGCTGAGAGCCGGCTGCCTGTGCCTCGGTATCCATAGCAATGGCTTTCAGGACCCTCAGTGCCTGCAGCTGGTGCTCAAGTCCTTTGTGCAAACTGATGTGGAGCTGGCCCATAACCCGTGCGACCCCACAGCCTCCAGTGGTCTCTGACTATGTTAAACCATCCAACACAGCACAGGGAATTTTATGTCAGGGGCTGCTGTATTGTATCATATTACTTTAGAAAAAATGACGAAACAGCCTGCATCATTCTTTTGTCCTTGTTCTGTGGCCTGCAGTGGCTGTGTTGTGGGTGGGGACCAGGAGCTCTCTGGACTGGTGCTGGGAACTGGGGAGGGGAACTGGATCATTCTCCGCAGCCTTGGTCTCAGGCTAGGGACACGGTGTCCCCAGTGGGATGAGGCCATATGGCCGAGGTACCACCGGCTCCCCTCTGGGCAGCGGTTCCCAGGCCGGCTGTGTGATGGACGCTCCTTGTGTGAGTGCCCTGGCTCATCTGGGTGGATCACAGCTGGCCCACCCCAGAGTGGTGGGCTGAGCTCCCAGGCATCGCGCTGCAGCTCAGGGAGCCTGGTGCGATTTGTGTCCATCCGGGCTTCACGGCAGCCCAGCTACTGATAGGCATGCCCAACGCTGCTGAGTAGCCAGTCCTGCTGGGACTTGGGGGCTCTACAGGATGGTGCTGAGCACTTTGCTGTTCTCCACTGACTGCGTTTGACATTATCCCTAGCTGTAGCACTGCCGGGTCTTGCTGCTGTCACCCCAGGGCTGTGCAGGGGCCCACAGCGTGTGTGCCACCCAGAACCTGGGTCCGAGGAGGCCGCCTCCAGTTCTGGCTCTGTTTCAGGGCCAGAATCTGCCTTTCTCTGGTTTACAGTTTGGCACCAGCACTAGAACCATGCTACCCCCAGGAAGGACTCCCGTGGGGGTAGCATGAGTAAGTCAGAAGTCTCTGTGGGAGCCCCTCCTCCCATGCATTCATCCCTGTTACAGATCAGGAAACCGAGGCACGAAAATGCCCCCTCACTGGCCCAAGGTGCCCAGGAAGACCCTGAGGTCTTCCAGTCACTGTCTCTGGGCCACTGAGTTGCTGAATGCCCATGAGCTGTCCAGGCCAGGAAACCAGTGAAGTGCTTTCCAGGAGAATTACCCAATAGACTAGCGGCTGGCCTGTCAGGGAGCCCATGTCCCTTTGTCTTCTTGGCAGTCAAATCTAGTGACTGTTTTCCCACAGATGAAACTGAGCTGCCAACTCTGAGAGCCTGGCCTTTCCTCTCCTTCTCTTCTTGGCCAGTTCCTGCCCCTGACTGCCGCAGCAGAGGCATCTGTCCCTGGCTGCCCCTTCTGGCTCCAGCTGTGGAGCTAGGTCCCAAAGGTGCTCTGTGCCCTCTGTAGGTGCCCAGGCCCTCCAGGCTGGGCAGGGGAAGGGCTGGGCCAGGATGGTGTGCCTGCTGGCTCTGGGGCAGGAGGGCCCTGGCAGCCGCAGCCAGGGCCTCCTGGGACTGCCTCAGTGCCCCCCTCTTCACGTGATGCAACTGCACCCGTACAGTGGTGCCCGGCCACACCCAGAATCTGCCATCAGCTTTCTTCTCTGTGGGAGACCTGATCCTCTCTGCTGGCTGATCACGCTGACTGGCTTCCAGGAAGCCTGGGCCAGGAGCCTGGTTTTTCATCCCTGTGGGATGCTGGGCCTATTTGTGCTCAGAGCCAGGTGCCTCACTGTCCCCAGAATTTCTTGTTCCCAAATATTACTTGTTCCCTCCCACTAGCCTCAGAGGGGCAAGGCTTTGGTCTGCATTTCTTTGAGGTGTTAGGCAAGATCTATCTACATCATGTAGAAGGAGGATATTTTCCAGCCCAGCCCATGGGTGTGGGACTAGGGGATACAGGGACCACAGGGCTGGGTGTCCTGCGCTGGGTCTCATTTCATGATCCAGACGGGTAGGGTGGGGGTGAAGAGGCTGTGGAGTGTGAACGCACCATGCAGAGCCCGGGAACACATGCTGAAGCTTTGGGAAGAGCAGAGCGCACCAGGGGAGGCTCAGCATCCAGCCGACCGTCTGCCCCCCCACCTGCTGGTGGTGTTGGCCGAGCTTGACGTGAAGACCGGTCCGCATTTCCCATCTGCTTCTGCTTCCTGTGCACGTGATCTTGTCACTGCGGTGGTGTACTGTGGTCACTCCCGTCTCCACTGCTTCAGTCCCCTGTGGGCCGCGGGACCATCGTCCCTGCCCCTCCGTGGGTCTCCCGGCCTCTGGTGTTTCCCTGCCCCAAAGAGTTCCAGCAACGTGGGCAGAGCTTTCTGCTGATGCACATCATGGGGGACAACGGCCCTGACCCTGGGGTGCTACCCCCCTTGATAAAACACAACACAATCCAGGAGAGGACAAACACACCCAGGGCACCTGGATGGGCCCCTAATGAGCAAACAGGACTGCACCACATCACCTGCCGCTCCCGTGACGCGTCACGAGGCCTGGTTGAGCAAGGGGAGCCCAGGGTCAGGCTGAGGCCTTGGCCACACCACACGGCCCCGCCTCCCTCCTGCCCTACTTTTCCATGCTTCTCAACAGCGCCCTCACTTCTGACCCCAGGTCCGCTGTCCCTTCCCAACCTGCGCCCTCTGCTCCGTGCCCATGGCTCCTGAGATTCGACAAAGGCCGCCTTCTTCCCCCAGGACGCAGAGGGTGCGCCGCACTGTCTCAGCGGGAGCTTCGTGAGCGGGCTGCCCTAGCACAATTTACAAATGGGGAAACAAAGCGCCGGAAGCACACGCTTGAGCGGGTTCCTGAGGTGCGCACTGTCTGGAAACAGTGCGCTGCATTCCCAGCTTCCTGTTTGTTTCCCTGCCTTCCCTCTGCCCCCCCCACCCCCCAGGGCTGCGAAAACCGGAATCTGGCTGGGGCAGGCACATGAGGTCCTCTCTGGAGTTCCACAGGAATGAGCGGAAACGGGGGTGTTTTACGTCTGTCACTTGGCATCGGGTTCAGGGGTTCCTCTGTGCTCTGCACAGCAGGAGCGCGGCTCATT
>PVKA01034490.1:0-23417 GCA_004027165.1 Ctenomys sociabilis
GTATTGTACAAGGTGCATACATGATATTATATTTACAGATATTATTTTAGCAGATATCTCTTATCAGTGAATTAAGAGTGTAGTTGCTTACTTATCTTTTTTTATAGCTGAATTATATCAAAAATTCAATAATTATTTACCTAGTGGATGACCATAGCACTAAAAGCCGACATAATATCCTGTCCAACCACCATTAGTGAAGATCTTGCCTCTCATAGAATTATGTAGAAGCACAGCGTTATCTATCCCAACTGTACTGTCTATACACACACATCATGATTTTTTCTTTCTACAACCCTTCCTTTGTCTACACCTGTCAAAAGTGGGCACTCCATTGACATTCAACTAACTTAGGTGCTTGAACTCGACACCACTTTAGGTTTATTGGCCAAATTATTCCCACATTGTATCTCAGTGATAAGAATCACCAGAGAGTTCCATTCCAGTAGAATTTGCTTTTTTATAAAATTTATTTTTCTTTCAGTTTTCAAAGAAAGATGTACAATAAATAGCTATACATAAGGCACCTCTGAACTTTTTCATACACCAGACTTATTTTATTTTTATTTTTCTGGTACCAGGTATTGAACTCAGGACATTGTGCTTGCCAGGCAGGAGCTTGAGCCATTGAGCTATCTCACAGGGCCTGCTGCACTTTTTCCTATTGAGAAATTTCATTAAAATATTGTACACTAAATGAAAACATTATGGTGTGTCCTCATTCACTTTATTTATTGCTACCTTGTAAGTGTGGCTTTTCCTCAAGGTCAAAATGACCATGAAAACAATATCTCAGGCTGTGCAGACAAATTGAATTCAATCATTAATCAAAACATGAGAGCTGAACTTACACTGATTATAGTGAACACCTCAGAAGGCAATAAAAGATGGTTTGGAAATTGTGGCTTCACTTAAAAGTCTACACAATGAATTAATGTGCCCAATTTGTTTGCTTTTGTTGAAGAACACTATGACTACAGAGGACTGTTTGTACTATTTTTGTGCAAACTGTATTTCAAAGCCCTGAGAAGTGACAATAATGAATGGCCCACCTATCAGAAATAACACTAGTTTCCAAAAGATTGGTAAGGTCAGACCTAAACTTTGATAATAAACACGCATGCAAAATTTATCCCAGTTGTGATGAGCATGAAGCACATTAAGATAGAGATACCCAGGATCAACAAGCACAATAATAAGCAGGTACAGAGACACAGCACTGAAGAGGACCTGAAGATCCAGGCCATGTACTGATTGCAGTGAGGCAAGAAACAACAGACTGAAAATGGTAGTGGAACAGAAGGTCACTGTAGGAATGCATCCACACTTAGCACTCAGGATGCAGGCCCTAGTAACAAATGAACCAAAACATTTAATCATCCTGGGATTTCACTTGATAATAATAATGCAATAGTAGCAATTGATCCAGTAATGGATGGTGCTAGTGAAACTGAGTGAGTGTTCAGGCCCCATCCTACACTTACAGAAAAAGAAGACAGTGGACAGACAAGATATATAGAAACTTCAGGTAATTCCACTGTTGATCACTTATCAAAGTATCTGGCTGTGAGGTTAGCATTAGAAGAACTGTGAAGAAAAAGATAGCTAAATGAGATGAACCATGATGTAGCCAGTGAGAAGCAGTATACAATTTATAGAGCAATAGCCAAGAGTTGATTCCTGGTATTAAGTGGATCTTTTTCTTTTTTTTTTTAGAATTGGTCAGTGAGAAATATTGAAAATTAAACAAACCCATGGAACTTTATTATGCCCCCATCAAAGAGCACAAATAAAAATTTATTTATTAGTTTATCTTTAATTTTTGTGTATTTGGTATAGGATCTCACTATACAGCTCAGACTTGTATTGATCCTCTTGTTTTCAGCCTCCTCATTGCTGGGGTTACAGGCATGCACCACCACCACATTTGGTCTCAATGGCTGGCTCAGCATGCCCAAGGGTGAGGCCAGCATGGATGTGGTACTATGAATTGAATTCTGGTCTTTGCGTTTGCCTAAGCAGGCCCATAGTCCTCTAAGCTACCTCCCCAGACCTCATACATGAAATTTCAAAAACCAATTCTGGACTGAACTTTTTTAAGAAAATCTAATTCTTTAATATTATAGATGTATTATCATTTTTAAGGACGAAAAATTATTATACACTATAATGTTGAATCCTTGCGACTATTTCTTTAAATGCTTAGACCCAGGTAAAAATGTTTAATTTATAGTTTAAAATTTTATTTTACTAGATTTTTGACCCATGTAATCTACTCAAACTTTCTTTTTGCCTTAGTTATACAAAGAAAAGAATTTTATGTTCACATGTTATAGCTTTTCTTAGAATCTGTGCAAATAATTTCTTCTATTTCTTGATCCTCTTACATACATAGTGCAACATTGACCTTTGTATCATCAACCCACGTAGTTCAAATAGTCCTCACCACAAACTGGTTCAGGTATAGTGAAGTGTACCCAGAAACAGTCCAGTACAACAAAAGTAACTAAGAACAGGATTTGAGCTTTACTTAGATATCTCCAAGATGTAATTAACAGGGGTGCTGCTAATTAAATATAGTAGCATATGTTGAACACAGAAGGTCCCTAAACTCCACTTTTTCTCCAAATTTCTTATATCCTTTAGAACCCAGCAGATTTCAAATTTGCTAAACTCTCTCTGACAGACAATTTTCTTGTTTTCCTATACAACACTGTATCATCTGTCTTGTAAGAGGATAGAATTAATTTCCACTCCCGCCTACTGTTTTGACAACTCCATGCTTCCTACGCCTTCACACTTCTCACAGAGGGAATTGTATGATTCTTTCTGGACACACTGATCTTCTGGTGCATGCTTGGGCTGGTCATCTTGTTGAGGTACTTCCAGTTTGATAAGGCTTTAACGTTTTACAAAATCCAGAAACCTCTTCAGTTACCCATCAAAAAATCAAGATATGAAAGTAGCCAGAACATAACATTAAAGTTTATGTGCTTAAGCTTGATTCTCCTGTTGCACCTATGGCAGAGATGATGGCATTTCAAATACACCATCTAGAAACAACGTTCTTCTCATCAGATTACTTAACATGTTTGATTTTTAGTCCTCGTTTTTGTTTTTTGTTATATTCATTTTAAGTTTAGTGAGGTAATTTTATCTTATGTAGTAATGAATTTTCACTATGATGTGCACTACTGTATAAAGAATAAGCAACATATATAGAATTAATCATTTTACTAAAGAAGGTGTAGCTTTCTCTATTACCGTGAGATTTTTGTCATTAATAGATCAATGATCTATAGTGTGTGTAAGGAGATTCACATGGAGAGAAAACTTTCTCTCAGGCTCTCACAGAGAACAAACTGGTCAAGCAATGGCCGTGACTCATCCACATGGCTGACACTGACAAAGATTCTACAGAGTGAGGTACTGGGTTATAGCATAAACCCTGAGAGGACTTGACTGACCTCATCAGATACAAAAGCTACATTTTTTTTGTTACATAGGTCTTGCTTTATCTTGATCTTAACCATCCAGCAGAAAAGTAAAAAAATTACATATATAAAATAATGCCATAATAATAAGCTGAGCTGTAAATGGCTCTAGTCAACAACTTCTTCAGTTAACCCACTATTATTATGGACTGCTGGACTGTGTTTGATTGTTTCGTTTGATTGTTTGTTTCAGGTACCTATAATAGTTGAATGACAGTGGAATGCTCATCTTTGACAGGACTAAACAGAAAAAGGGGGAAACAAAGGAAGAACCAATCTGTGTTTGTATAAACAGCATAATTAGGATAAATATGCAGTACCTCTGCATAATTGTATGAGAAGCAAGATTTGCACTAATAGTGTTTGGACAGGATATTCTGTTGACTTCTTGCACTATGGACAACCACTAGGAAAATAAGAAGATAACCACTAGAAAGTATTAATTATTAAAAATGTACTGTAATTCAGCTTTCAAAAACTAAGATAAGTATATAGCTACGTTCTCTTAATTCATTGATTAGGGACATCTACTCTAATAGTGTTTGTAAGTAGAATATTATGTATGCACCTTGTATAAAAAATAAAACTACAAAAATAATATGCGATGTATTAATTATTGAATCTGCCCGGCTACTTTAATTTGAAACTGTCACATTGCTGTTTTTTCTTCAATAAAATAAAACTAAATTTGAAAAAAGTATATAAATCCTTCAGCAAAAAATGAATAAATAAATAAATAAGTAAAAAAATAAAAAAAACACTATTGCAGGGCTGGGGAGATGGCTCAGTGGAATAAGTGCTTCCCTGGCAAGCAGAAGGGTCTGAGTTCAATCTCTGGTTCTGCAAAAAAACCAAAAACACAACAAAAACCCACTATTACAAAGGTTGGATGATGTCCTTGTACTTCCAAAATCTACTTACTCTCAAAATGTATTTTTCTAGTATAGCATAATAGACAGTGAACTCACATACTTGGCCAGAAACCCTACCTTGCAAATGTGTCTCAAGTAAATCACTGCCTTCTTGGAGTTCCCAAATTGTTTGTTGTGGCGGTCAGTATCACCCTCCCAGGTTTTTCCAAAATAAATTTCATTACGCATTTTCTTATATATTCTTATTTCTAAGAGCTCATCTAATTTATTATACCTTCATCATCTATATATCAATGAAATGTTAGGTACCAGTATATTTCAAGCATTATTTTTTGAGGCTTTCTAAGTGTTGAATAAATGGCTGGGTTAACCCTTTGAGAATAGACTCATATTTTATATAAATTATGAAATTACAATCATTAAGGAAAAATAAAAGAAGTCCATAACATAGATACACTTTCTAAGTACCTTCTGGTCTGTTACCAATCATCTCCTAATTAGTCGTGATGAAAATGAATGTATTTTACCTGTTCTGTTCGGAAGTTTTATGGGAATGGTGCTGTTTGTGTGACGTTGTTCACTCATTCTTTTTCTGGGTCTTGCACTCATTGTATCATATGCAGTTCTATGAAACTTTACATTGGACAGATATATTAAGTATCATTTATTATACAACAGAAAGAAAGTGACTCTGAGTAACTCAAAAAGAGAATAATCATTGGAGGTATCTACCTACAATTGAAAACTAGCTGAACAGTCACACTTCTGGGAGGTAGGAGTGAGTGGTATACCTGGGATCTTAGTAACTGCTGTTCAAGTGGATACTTGTTTGCCAAGAGACTACATGTCTTTTGTTCAAACTTCAGATTTTCAGGAGATGCATCCAACTTTATTTTTAATGATCCTACTTATAAAGCTACCATCCATGGGGAAAAGTTTAATGGAACGAACAAATATATCAGAATTGGTGTTTCTGTGAGTCTATACACCCTGATTTTGTGTTTGTCACTGTTTGTTACCATTATCAGGGTTGATAGGGTTGCTAATATAAAGGAATTTCTTTCCTTTGTAGCAGTAATTCTTTAAATTTCAACATTTGAGCACAGAGTGCTTATTAGGTTTGTGTCTTCAGGTCAACCTATTTCTATTTCTGTAACTGTTTCTTGTGTTACAGAGACAATTCTTTTGACAGTTGTTCATGTTCAGATCATGATAGTACTCAAAGATGTGCAAGGGGCAGTTGGTCATCTGATGCCTTGGGTTCCTTCACTGCAAGCACTGCCCAGGCTGCAGAGCATAGAGTAATTTTGATTTGTGTAAGCCTATGAGTCTATTTGGGTTATAAAAATGGCTCTTTAATATTGGGGAAGACTGCTGTGTGGTGGTAAGTGCCTTGGTCTTAACTTTGTGGGAGGCTTTGGTGGGAGGATAGCGTGAGTCCAGGAGTTCTGGGCTGTGTAGTACCCTCTGTTGATCAGTTGTCCGCGATAAGCTCAGCATCAATATGGTGACCTCTTGGGAGCGGAGGACCAACAGGTTACATTAGGAGGGGCGAACAGGCCCAGGTAGAAAAGTGAATAGGCAAAAACTCTTGTGCTGATCAATATTATAGAAACCTTTTACTTTTTTCCAGAGCTTATGAAACCAGCATATATTGTTTATATTTTAAATATTTCTATAATTCTCTTTTTAATACTTGGAAGTTAAAAAATTGCAGCAGATGATCTGATTCTGAAACCATATTTCTCTAGAACTTTTTACAGTTACTTTTCTTTTGCCTTTTACGTATTTATAGTTGAATGAGATAGTATATTTTCTATTATCGGATTGCACAGAATCTAACTGAATTGTTGATGTTTTGTTATTCACTGTAGATATTCTAGGTCTATCAGTTCCAAACTATAGAAATACAATAGATCTTTTAGACTTTTGTAGATTTCCTGTTTCATTTTTACAAACAATTAGGATGACATTACTTATCTTGTAGAATAAATTTGCCTAAAATGATCATGGTTACTATATCTTGATGACCAAGGATAGGATAAACACCAAGTACTTTGGACATTTATCTGCTGGTGGTACCAGATTTTTAGTTGTTAAAAAAGAAAATTATTATTTTCTAGATAGTAGGTATGAGCTAATTATTATATCAAATATTACTTGGTAATTGTGCTGTCCTAAATGGAGAATTTACTTGACATTATAAACGGAATAATTTTTAATTATTATTTCATTCTATTATGTAGATCTTTGAATAACTTGTGATAATACATAATCAAGCATTAATGAGAATGAATTATTTTATTTCTCATCTTTTTTTTGTCTGTTTATATTTAACTTCCCGGCAACAAAATTCTACAATATTTAAAATTGTAACTATGCAGAAACTGGCTGTTTATGTAGGGTAAAATATGTAAATGTAAATAGACATGGTTTGAAAAATTCTAGGAGAACACCTAAAGCATTATTCTGTACTCATGAATATCTAATTTCATTCCAATTGAAACCACTTCAGGCAGTGATTAACAGTACTCAAGATCATTTAATACCCATTTTTTCTTTTTACTTCTTATACATAGATATCTCCTTGATGCCTCATGTACTTGAAGGTGGGCTTTTGGGAAGTGACAGGATCATAGGTGTGTGATAGTTCACAAGTAGGTCTATGGCTGGCTATGATATTGTGAGATGAAGCCTAATGGGAAGAAATCAGTCACAGTGGGCATAGCCTAGAGGGTAGATATGCCTCCCTTCATGTCCTGCCCTACTTCTTTTGAGACTTTTTTGTGAGTGGTAGTACCAGGGATCAACCTCAGGACCTTGTGCTTGCCAGGCAAATACTTACTCCACTGATCTATCTCCCTAGCTCCTATAAGGACTGAAACCTATTCAAACTTAGCCCAAATACTCTTTCTTCCTTAACTTGTGTGTGTTGGGTATTTAATTCCAGCAATAAGAAACTAAGACACAATTGAAATCACTTGGGGGTAGTAATGAATAGGATACAAAATTGAAATACAAATTCCAACTTTCATGTCTAAATTCTTGCTCTGCACTATATTGAAATAGGACTCATATCAGAAGCCATTGGCAGATTGGGAGACTGATGGCCCCTGATAACACTAGGCAAATTAAACAAATTCTCCATGCTTCAATTTTCTCACTGATAAAATAAAAACAATAGTTTTTTTCTTAATTTTTTATTCCTGTTCAACTTCTTTTTCTACAAAGTCTTCAGTTTCATTGACACTTTATGGTTCTCATGATAAAGTTTAGTAGACATTGTTTGTACAACTGATTGATTCCAACAAGCAGACTATCATTACAAGACCGCATCGGTTTTTGAGTTTTATGGGGGAAGTGGAACAACCATAAATGGTATAGAATAAGAAATGATTCTAATAAAGCTTTAAGACTTTTCTACATGAATGGGTTTTGAGAGTTTTTACCCTAAGATTTGTTATTTGTTTTTAGAACTTAATTTTGTTTCTGTTATTGGAGTAGAATAAAGCCTCAAGAACATCCCAGGCTAGTATGTTTGGTATAGTGGGCATTTAATGTCAGTAAATAAAATATAAAATGGTCAAGAAATAGTTCTTAAACAAGCTTGTCATTTATTAGAAGGTAAATGATATTGTAAAGAACTTTTTCAAAAACCCCAGATATGAAGATAATAGTAGAAAACATGAGTATGTTTATGACTTGAGATTACATAAACCTTATTAAAGTGGGTAATAACAACCACAAAGAAAAAGACTGATCAGTTTGACATAAACTTGTGCTTCTTTATAAAATATGAGTAACATAGTAGGAAAATGTATTTGAAATATATTCAATTGAAATTAGACATGTATCATGAACATAAAAAAATTAGAGGTGTTCTAGTGGAGGGAGGTTGCAGTGTGCGGTCAGTCCCACACTGAAAATGCATTGTTTTTGAACAGTAAAAACTTTCAGTGTTCAAAAATATCCTTCGGGCTAAGATTCACTGATCCTGTAGAAGCCTGAAAGCCATAATCTTCATCTTTGAAGAAAGAAATCTTTCACTTTAGCATCACAAGCACTGGACACAGTATGAAGGGAATCAAAGGCACAGCTCTTTATTGAAATTGTACCCCCAAAGCAATGGAAAGCCAGTACTTGTGGGATAAAGGAAGTAAAAAAAAAATAGAGGAAGATGTGCCTGCCTGTGTTTGTTTATTTATGAGTCTGATATATGTCATATGAGGGCAAGATAAATCTCTTGATCCCTTTCATCAAATTGTTGCAGAGGAAATGAGAATTCATAATTGAAAAGTCTGAAGAGATTCTTTGGTGAAAGAACATGAGAAATGTTCAGATATACAAAAAGGGAGTGTAAGACCTGACATGGAAAATCAGGCATGTAAAAAGAGAATAGAAAGTTATGAAAGTCAGGAAGTCAATGAATATGAGTGCTGGTGTGCCCCTCACATTCATGTACTGATTTTCTACCCATTACATGATGGTGTGAGCAGGTGGAAGCCTCTGGGAAGTGATCAGTTCCTGAGGGTGGAGGAGATTTTGTGACTAAGAATGAGTACTCTTACATAAGGGACCCCAAAGAGATACTTGTCCCAGTCTCCTGTGTAAAATAACAACAAAAAACCAGAATAGGAAGCAAAATTTTGCCAGCCATCAGATTTCCAGATTCCTCAACCATTGATTTAGCAGCTTCCAGAACTACAACAAATACATTTCTGTTGTTTATAAACCTACCAGTCTATTCTATTTTGGCAAAGTTGGAAGTCATGTAGAAAATGAAGAAAAGTAGTTGAAAAACTTTATGAACATAGCAGTGGGTGCCTCTTAGGAAAGACCTGGTGATTTTGATGTTAATTGAATAGAAATTAAATTTTATATAGAATATTACAATAGTTTTACAAGGATAATATACATGAATTATTTATTATAGGTGGAACAAATAATTTACTTAAGAGTGTTTTCCTATTAATGGGAAATTTATTTTCTATGTTTTCTTGTTCAAAGTGTATGGCAATACATATCCTTTACATATCTCCAAAAGACATGAGGGAGGTTTTCTTTAAGATAAGTTTGAAGAATGGATCTTTTGGCTCATTCTGGACTGTTATTTAAGCTTAAAAAGTGTTGTTAAATTGCTTTCCAATATACCCCTGACAATTTATACCTTGAGAATCAGAGTGTGGTTATTCTAAGTTTTCTACACTCTTGCCAATAAAGGACACTTATTCAGAACTGGAAACATGACAGCTCAGTAGAAATATGGGCAGAGGTTGTGCACAATAATCATTTGTAGAAAAATAAATGTAACTAATAGTAAGCAAATGAAAGTATCCTTGTTCTTACTCATAAGCATGGAGATACAAAACATAAAAACTGGAGAATACTCTTTCTCAACTGTTTGGTAAAAGGTAAAAAACAAAGTCCTGTGGATTCTGGTAAAGTAGGCCAATATTTTTACTGTCAGGTCAAGTGAGATAAAAGGCTTCTAGGTTTTTGAAATTAGAAAAAATGTTTAATTTAAGGTAGTGGGTTAATATCCCATGGCATTTGCCAAGAGAAGTGAATAATGTCCAGTTAAATGTTGTTGAAATCTAGCTGTGTCAGTAGACTGCAAGCAGTGAAACCTTCCATAATATTCCTGTTACAAATACACTGTGTAGAAGAGGAAAAATAAAAAAGTGATTTGAATAATTGGCAGAAGAAAAAGAAAAATACAGCTGAGACTACAATTGGGTAGAAGAAATGGGAGTTATTTTCTAGACCTTATGTCTCAGTGGATGCTATGCACTAATCTATTGAAAGGAGCAGTTAATGTTTCAATTTTTGCTCTCTATCCTTTCTAATTTTTCATGACTTTTTTTGGGTCAATTTTGCCTGCTTACATCTAGTAATCTGAATGACTGATTTGAAAACAACAATATGCAGAATAACAGCCATTGTTGACTTCCTATTAGATTGCTTAGTGAAACCAAACAAAGCTGTATTCTAAACTTCCCCAAAGTTTAGAGGTTAGAAACCAGACCCCAACTGCAACAGTGCTAAGAGTGGGATTTTAAGAGTTGGTTACTTCATGTCCACTCATCCCTCATGAATAGATTATGGTTCTTATTGTAGGAATAAGTTATCTGTCATAGAAATGGGTTCTTGATTAAAAAAGGGATGAATTTAGTCCCCTTTGCTCGTCCTCTAATTTTTCTTTTGCCCTTCTGTCTTCTTCCGCGGGATGTGCAGCAAGAAAGCTCTCACCAGGCTGAGGTACCTGCGTTGCCACTTCAGGTTTCTATTGTTTGGTCCAGATGGAAATAATGAATTGGAAAAGCACAGCTCTGCTTCCACCTCTGATGCAACTGAATGACATCAGACCGTGCGTGATGCTGTCCGCTCACCCTTTTGGGTCCTGTCCTCTGCTACTGCTGCTGGCAGCCAGTCAGCGTGGCTTGTGCTGGATGCCACGGGGTTATCCTGCTGCCTCTGCTGCTGCTCATCTTCTCTATTGCTGGTCTCTGGCTCTCTTCAGGGCCAACAGACCTAGTGTCAGTTGTTCTTTATTTTATTTTTTAAAAAGAATAAAAATAGTAAGAAAAAACATTATAAAAGATGCAGAATTTTACCAAACAATATAAAAGGAATTCATTAATGGTTGTTATGTTGCACATTGTTCTTTTCAAATTAAATGTTCACATATAAGCAGGCAAAATTGTTCAAAAATGTCATGAAAAATTAAAAAGACAAGAAAAATTGAAGCATTAACTTCTTTCACAGTAACTATTGTAACTTTCAGATTTTATCACTCTTTCAGGTTCTTAGACTAGCGAAACAATATGATGCTTACACGTGTGGGTCTTGTTTATTTCATTTATGAGTATGCAACCATTTACCTATAACAACCTTGAGTTTATCTTTTTCTAATAGTGGAGTGATATTCAATTTGGGAAATATCACATCTTTTGTATCCATCCCTCAGTTGATGGACATTTGAGTTGTTTCCAGATTTAACTATGACATATTATGCATGCATTTTGCTCTGGTATGTTTTCAGTGCTTTATTTTGAAAAGATTTCTCTGCTCACACTACTCAGAGTAAATTCAGTAGATTTATAGTACCTTCCAAAGTAGAAATAAATCATGAACAGGTTAATAGGACCAGCAAAGTGAAATTTTATTTTTACAGGACCTGCGGGGCAGCAAAAAGGGAGCAATACACAGAGGAAGTCCTTAGGGACTGTCCCAAGAATTCTGAGGGGACTGCTTCTTATGTAGCATCTGCTGGTTTGTGATTTGTTTTATGCTACGAGCTGGTGCTGAAAGAAGATGAGAAGACCAGATGAATATAGCTCTAGAGGTTTAACTGAGATTAATCAATCTCTCTTGAAGTGAGCCAGGAATCACAGAAGCATCTAGCATATATTGAGGGGTACAGGTAGGCTAATGAATGTGCATAATTACTTTGGTGAACACAAACTACCTATTCTATCACTTCCCACCATTTGCCTAAGACTAAGTTTACACAATGCTAGCTGATAACATCCCAAGCAATGGATCAAAGAACAGACAGGATGCCAGGAGGAGAAGCTATTATCTGCGGCCTTGAATGCCAGCTTTCTGGAATCTACAAGTGAGATAACAGTTCTTCTCAGGCTATCTTTATTGATCCTTGCTCTCTCTGGACATTAGGCTTTTGTCTCATATCTATCTTTCTGTATTTAAAATTAATTTTGTTGAGAGAGAAATAGCAATGAAATAGTTTCAAAACAGCTTAGTAGGACAACTACAATAATTATTACATTGCATATTGTTGTCTTCATAGTAGTTATTCATACTAGAAGATGTAAACATGATATCTTGTCTACATTATTAATACAAATCGTTCCTCTTATTGAACTAAGAGAAAGTAATATCCATGTTTCTATGGCGATTGGTTTGAATTTTGACATGCTGATTGGTCCAAAAGTAGAATTCTTACTGGTTTACCTGGGTTTGGGGCTTAAAAAGAGCAGTAGCTGTCATGGCTTAGATATAAAGAGAGGATGGGGAAATAGGAGTTGTTTAATGACAGATTACCCACCTCTGGGGAAAATGTTGGAGCGAAACTAGGGAATGTTTGGAAGACTGGCTGCGTTGATGATGAGAAGTTAGGGTTTGGGGAAGTTGGGGATGTTAATAATGGGTCTAAATCCCATTGTCTTTGTTCTAATCCATATCAGAACAGCACAGTGGGAGCTGGTGAGATAGTTCAGTGGACTACAGCTTCCACTTAGGCAACCTTAGGCAAGCACAGGGACTGTGGTTTGATCTAGAGCACCACTTGCCACATCAGCTCCATGCCCGGTGCTCTGAGCCAGCCACAGAGTCGGGGCATAATGATGTATGCCCCTAATCATGGTTCTGAGAAGGCTGAAAGCAAGAAGATCACTAGGAGTCTGAGCTGCACAGTGAGATAATGTAACAACCAAATACATGCCTTGTGCCACCAGTGGGAAACTTCCAGACGAAAACTCAGGCACCCACGTGAGACTCTCGACAGTACCTATGGGATCCCTGGAATCCTATGGAGCCCCAGCCCCCAAGCCTTCCAAGCTAGTGAGAACTTCTGAGACTCCCTGGGGACCCCAATCCAGCCCAGCCTGGGCCACAGAATATGTGGGAGAGCTTCTGCACTAACCTGTGATGCCTGGGTCAGGGGCACAGCAGAGGAGTGCCAAAGGTTCACTGTTGTGCCAGAGGGGCACAAAAATTTACTTCTAAGGGTTGCAGCATGAAGGAGCTGTATACAACAGCTAGACCCAGGCCAGGCATAACTAGATAAAATCAGACTTAATAGATCTGCACCTGAATCTCAGCAGGTGCTAAGGTTACAACTATACCAAAGCTCTATACAAAAGGTCAGTGCTATACAAAATGACAAAGACAAGGAGGAAAATGCAATCTCAGGCCTTGAGCCCACCTATGACAAGTGCAGAGGACACTAGTCCAGCTGAAATGAATTAATTAACAGCATCAGAAGTAAAAAACAATAGCAGAAAGGTACAGAGGAACTCAGAGCAGAATTAATTTCTGAAATAAAAGAAGAAATTTATGAATTTGTAGCATCTGAAGTAAAGAACCTAATACGGACACATACAGAGGAAACCCAATCTGGAAAAAAAAAGGAAGTAAAAGAATACCTCTAAAGTAGGCATTGATAAAAAACAGGAGAGATTAGAAATATGACAGATACCTTGCATGAGCAATACAGGAAAGAAATACATCACATCAAGCAAATTAAAGACATATAGAGCTTAAAATTTCAATAACAAGTCTACAAAGCTGTTTGAATGAAAGTGAAGACAGAGCTTCATATCTTGAATACACTGGTGTAGTTAGTGAAAAGGAGAGAAAGGATCGCTTAAAAACAGCTAGGATGCAGAAAAAATAATCCATCACCTGCAAGATGATGCCAAGATGAACAATGTGAGACTAATAGTCATCAATGAGAAAGATGGAGTCAAAACGAATGATATAAAAGAATATGGGTAGAAATAATAGCAGAAAACTTTCCAAATATCAGCAAGAAATCTGATATTCAGGTAACCTAAGGTTAAAGAAAACCAAATAACTTCAATCCAAGTAAAAATACACCAAGACATATAATAGTCAAGATCACAGAAATGCAGAACAACAATCATATACTGAAAGCTGCTACAGAAAAGAAGCAGATCACATTCAAAGGAAACCCATTAGAATTACGGCCAATATCTCTTCAAAACCATGAAGGCAAGGAAAGCATGGAACAGAGTACTTCAAGATCTGTATGAAAAAAATTCCAGTGAAGGCTACTGTTTCTGACAAAACTCTCTTACATGTTTGATGGAAAAGTGAAATACTTTCATGAGAAAGAACAACTAAAGAATTTCATGATGACAAAGCCAACCCTACACAGACTACTGAAAGATGTTCTAGAAAGGGACCACAATAACCAGAACTCCATGAACAAGAAGAGAAGGAACCCACTAAATAGGGCAAACAATTAAACTCAGGACAAAAAGAAGTAAACAACAGCAGGTAAATCACATATCAATCATAAGTCAACACATCTCAATTATAACCTCCAATTTAAATGACTCAATTCACCAATTAAGATAAATAGACTGGCACAGTGGATTAGGAAACAAAAGCCAACAATATGTTGTATACAAGAAACACACTTAACTCAAAAAGACATTCATAGGCTGAAAGTCAAATTGAAAACAATACTACATGCCCCAGAACCTCAGAAAAAAGCAGGTGTAGGAATCTTGTTCTCAGAGAGTCTCAACTTCAAACCAAGAATGATCAAATGAAATAAAGAAGGTCACTATATATTGGTTAGGGGAAAAATTCAAGAGGAAGAGGTAACACTCATAAATATCTGTGCAGCAAACACAGGAGCACCCAATTATATAAGACATGAAAAACCTAATATCCAAGACCACAATATAAACAGGAGATCTTCACACCCCCTTATCTCAAAAAGATAGGTCAACCAGACAAAAAATTAGCGAAGAATTAGCAGAACTGAACAAGAGCTTAATACACATTATTTTCTGCTGCACATGTGTCATTTTCTAAAATAGATGTCATACTAGTCCATAGGTCATGCTTAAGTGTATGCAAGAAAACAGAAATTATCCCATGCACATTATCCAAGGACAGTGCAATGAAACTGGAAATAAACAATAAAAGAAACCATAAAAACACCCTAAATACATGAAAATTAAACAACACCCTACTCAGCAATCAATGGGTCACAGATGAAACCAAACAAGAAATATAACAATATCTACAATTCAATGAAAATTCAACCACTATTTATCGCCATTTATGGGATGTGATGAAAGCAGTTTTCAAAGGGAAATTTATAGCTATGAACTCACACATTAGGAAAACAGGACGGGAACAACTAAACTCACTAATGCTACACCTCCAACAATTAGAAAAGGAAGAGCAAAATAAACCAACATTCAAGAGACAGGAAGAAATCTTAAAGATTAAAGCAGAAATTAATTCATTTGAGATGAGGAAAACAATTCAAAGAATTAACAAATTAGGAAGCTGGTTCTTTGAAAGATTAAATAAAATGGAGAAGCCCCTAGCTAACCTCATCAAAAATAGGAAAGAAAAACTGCAAATACAAGCAATAAGGAATAAAAAGGTTGTAATGACCACAGACCCAGTGGAAATTCACAGGAGAATCAATAGCTACTTTGAGAATCTTTACTCTCACAGGATAGAAGACATAGATGAAATGGACAGATTCCTAGACTGAATTAACAAGGTATAACCACTCTCAATTTCCCAGTACAGCCACTGAAATATTAGATGTAATACAAAACTTACCAACAAAGAAAACTTTAGTCTTCATGGATTAACAGTTGAATTCTACAAGAAATTTAAGGAAGATATATACCCTATACTTTCAACTCTTCAATGAAATTGAAAAGGAAGCAATCCTACCCAAATCATTACTGGAGGCAAGCATTATGCTGATACCAAAACAAGGAAAAGACACAACTAAAAAAGAGAACGATAGGCCAATCTCCATCATGAACATAGATGATAAAATCCTAGCAAATAGAATACAGCAAATCATCAAAAAGATCACACACCATGACCAGGGAGGATTCATCCCAGG
This sequence comes from Ctenomys sociabilis, assembly GCA_004027165.1. Lineage (NCBI taxonomy): Eukaryota > Metazoa > Chordata > Mammalia > Rodentia > Ctenomyidae > Ctenomys > Ctenomys sociabilis. Next base: position 16,020 of record PVKA01034490.1, read on the forward strand.
GATGCAACAATGTTTCAATATTCAAAAACTTTTAAATGTAATATACTATATTAATAAACTGAAATATAAAACCACATAATCATCTCAATAGATGCAGAAAAAGCTTTTGACAAAGTTTAATGTCCTACATGTTCAAAGCCCTACAGAAAATTGGAGTAGAAGACCTACTTCAATTTGATATAAACCAACTATGACAACCCAATGGCTAATATAATTTTAAATGGGGAAAAACTGAAATGTTTTACTCTAAGATCTGGTAGAAGATGAGGATGTCCTCTATCATTTCTCCTATTCAATATAGCTTTGGAATCATTATCAACAGCCATTAGAAAAGAAGGAGAAATTAAAGGAATAAGAATGCGTAAAGAAGAAGTTAAATTATCACTATTTGCAGATGACATGATACTCTACTTGGAAGACCTAAAAAACTCCACCAAAAAGCTACTGGAATTTATATACAAATTCAGTAGAACAGCAAGATAGAAAGTCAATACTCAAAAGTCAGTAGCATTCCTCTACACAGATAACAAACACACTGAATGGAAAATTATTGAAATAGTACCTTTTACAATAGCACTGAAGAAAATGAAATACCTTGGAATTCACTTAACAAAAGAAGTCAAAGATCTTTTCGCTGAAAATTACATCACTCTAAGAAAAGTGATTGTAGAGTATTTCAGAAAATTTAAAGATACTCCCTGCTCTTGGATAGGAAGAACCATCATTGTGAAGATGGCCACAGTCCTAAAATTGTTGTTCAGATTTAATGCAATCCCTATCAAGTTGCCACTGACATACCTCCCAGATCTAGAGAAATCATTCCTAAAATTTATTTGGAACCAAAATAGACTTAGAATAGCAAAGGCAATCCTGGACAACAAAGACAAGGCAGGAGGCATTACAATTCCTGACTTGAAATTATACTAAAAAGCTACTGTGATAAAATCAACATAGTATTGGCAATGAAATAGATGTGAGGATCAGTGGAATAGATCAGAAGATGCAGAGGCCCCTACGAACACACTCAGCCACCTGTTCTTTGAAAAAGGGCCAAGTGTGCTTACTAAAAGATAGCCTCGTTAAGAAATGGTGCTGGAAAACCTTGTTCTCTACATGCTGAAAAGTAAAACTTGACCCAGGTCTATCACCATGCACTAAGATAAATTCAAAATGGATTAAAGATCTAAACATTAAAACAGAAACACTAAATCTCCTAGAAGAGAAAGTAGTAGGATCTCTTGAAGACATAGAGATAGGCAAAGATTTCACGAACAAACATATATTCGCACTGGAAACCCTTGAAAGAATTAACAACTTGGACCAAAAGTTATTGAGAAGTTTTTGCACGTCAAAAGAAATTATCAACAAAGTGCAAGGACAACCCACAAATCAAAAAAAAAAAAATCTTATCTAATAAGCACTCAGAAAAAGCTCTGCTTTCTAGAATTTATAAAGAACTAACATACATTAGGGCCCTCAAATTTAAAGACCCAATTCAGAAATGGGCATCTGAGATGAATACACACTTCTCAGAGGAAGAAGTTAAAGAAGTGAATAAATATATGAAAAAATGCTCCACATCACTAGCCATCTGTGAAGTGCAAATTAAAACAACACTGAGATACCATCTCACCCCAGAAAGAATGGCTATCATAAGGAAATCAACCAACAACAAATGTTGGTGAGGCTGTGGGAATAAGGGAACACTTCTCCACTGCTGGTGGGGATGTATCCTGGTGCATTCATTAAGCAAATCAGTGTGGATACTCCTTAAGAAACTAGGACTGGAAATCCATTTCAACTCAGCTATCTCCCTATTGGGATTTTTCCCAGAGGAACTGAAAACATCATATCATAGTGATATATATGTACCTATGTTTATAGCAGCACAATTTGTGATAGCCAAATCTTGGAAACAACCAAGATGCCCATCACATGAGGAATAGTTGAAAAAGTTGTGGTATTTTTATATAATGGAATAATACTAGGCTATAAGGAATGTTAAACTTGAAGCATTCATTTTAAGTGGATTCCACTCAAAGATATACTCATAAGTGAAATAAACCATACCCACATGTGAAAATATCATATAGTCTCTCTAGTACAAGAAATCAAATGAAGAAATACAAATAAAAAGATAAAACATAACTAAAAGGAAAGCAGGAATTTGAGGATTGGACAACAAGGAGAGGTTAACAAAAATAGTTGAGACAGGACAGGGACAAAGCCATATATTTGTATGCACAAGATGGGCAGGCAATGATCCCTAGAAACATCAGCAGGGTTTTGAAAGTAGCAGTTAAATGATAGGATTCTCAACCTGACTATAGATGCTGACACCTGTGAACCAAGCAACTGCACTGAAGACAGCAATGTGTAATAGAAGGGTCATGCTTGGAATGCCTCTCATTCTGGCCTGCTAAATACTTGCTTCCTGTCATGACATACCAATTATTACCATACTGTCTCACAAGTAAAAATTTTTTATGGATAATAAATGAAAAAAACGTTACCAGACTGTTCTGGTACAATGCTGTATATGATAAGATTTCTAAACTTTTGTTTAATAATATGTGTATATTACTATTTAAAAAATTTTTCCCCATATTCTGTAAGGACTTATAGTTCAATACATACCAATACTTGTTGAAAAGTGCCTGTTCCACGTTATGCCTAAGATGTTTAATATTTAGACAGATAGGGTAAACCGAGCTGCATATGTTGCAGGGTAATAATCAGCTTCTCTTCTGGAGGGCTTAAAGCCTAAGTTTGCAGATCAACAATTGGAGAAATGGAAGGGCTGCAAGTTCAGGCAACATTTTGGCCCTATCCTTTCAGGGTTAGTGAAGACTCAGGACATAGGAGGACCTGTACTGTAATACCATGGAACTCAGTTGTGTCCCAAATTTTCTGATCAAGGAGATTATTGAGCCACAGAGTAATGTGACTGATGATGTATAGTTTGCCTAAGGAGAGTCACATGGGGGGAAAACTTTCTCTAAGGCTTTCACAGAGTGCAAACCGGTCAAGCAATGGCAGTGACTCATCCACAGGGCTGACACTGACAAAGGATCTGCAAAGTGCAGTACAGGGTTACAGGATAAACCCTGAAGGAATTTGACTGACCTTATCAGATGCAAAAGTCACATTTCTTCTTATATATGTCTTACTTTATCTTGGTTTTAACCATCCAGCAAAAAAAGTATAAAAACAAGGTATATAAATTAAAGCCATAATATTATACTGAGCTATAAAAGGCTCTAGTCAACATCTTCTATGGATAACCCACTACTATTGTGGACTGTTGGACTGTGTTGGAATATTTTTCTGAATTTGAGCACCTATAATAATTCAATGCCAATAGAATATCCATGTCTGATAGGACTAAACAAAAAAAGGGGATACAAGAAGAACCATATTTTATTTGTGCATACAGAATAGTTAGGATAAATATCCAGCTACTTTCACTTAATTCTATGGGAAGAAAGATTTGCACTCATAGTGTTTGGACAGAATAGCCTGTCTGCTTCTTGTACTATGGATAACCACTAGGAAGATAACAATGTAAAAAGTATTGATTGAAACTGTCCTACTAATCAGCTATGAAACTGTCTCATTGATATTTGTCTCTCAATAATATATAAAAACAACCAAATACATTAAGAAAAAAGCCAAAACAAAACAAAAATACAAATAGTACAGTTAGAAATGGGGTAGTTAAGGGAGCCTTTCCCTTCTCTTCTTTCAGCTATAAATACTGTGCTACCTTGCCTGAGTTACTGAGATTTCCTTTTTCTCTTCCTTTATCCCTTCTGCCTCCCTCTACTGCTATCATCTATTGATCTTCAGTAAACTTAGCTATTTACTACAAGGTGTGTGCTTGGCAATTATTTTCCTATCCTAAAGAAGAACCTGGACTATTTTTGGCCCATTTAATGGCAACAAGGGTAGTCCCATTCTTGGCTTCTTCAAAGAGTCAGCAGAAGCACCTGAAGTAGTAAGCATAGAAAGGAAGCATAAGGACTGATACTCTGGAAGCATTTTTGTAGTACACCCAGGCAAGTCTTTTCAGTATATTGGGGTGTGGGGATGAGAGAGAAGACAAGTGAGAGCCCTTGAGTAAGCCATGCCTTCGCACCTCCAGCCTTTGCAAGGCAAGGGGATATTCAGATGATTCTTGTTTGTTTCACCTTTATATTAGAGTTCCTGGTCTCTAGAACAGCAAGAAATAAATATATTGTTTTTACATACTACCTAATCTGTGGTATTCTGTTATAGCAACACAACACTAGGCAAGTAAGTGCTCAGTGTAGAAGTGGTGTCAGATTATAAAATTAATAGCTCATGAAAAAACAGGCTTGAGAATTCTTGGCTATTTTTGAAAGGGCAGAAGATAGATGCTTCTAAACAAGTTCAAAGGGCTAACTAACCTCAACAATAATGGTTTATTTGTAGCCAGTGTATAAAAGATACATATTTAATGGAGTACTGCCTGCACTTACTGTGGGGGACCATACAAATTTCTTCAAAGCTCAGCGGCATCTAAAGCCCCTGCAGATGTGTTCCTGCTGCCTAGTGCAAGCTCACAGTGGGATGTAGTTTTGCAACTATGCTTAGTTGCAGATAACTACACATGTGCCAGTGAGTCTAGCATGCAAGAATGGAAATCTGAGATAACCATCTGAATAAGAATTATACAGTAAAGACAAATCTGGCTCGTGCGCTCTTGCCTTCTTCACCGATTCATGCCTGCTGCTCTCCGGAGCATGTGTGTGCTTTAGCCTGGGGACCTCATTAGTGAAAATCTCCCTTCATCCCCCAAGTGAGCCAATATTTACTACTTACAGATTGATATTGAAAGTTTACAGAGGAGCAAACTTTTTGGAAGTGAACTTGATCCTACAGACAATTCTGAGGCTCTTTAGCAGGGGTTTAAATCTTGCAAGGCTGTCTGGAATCTTTCTTTTCTATTAGAAGCCTGAAATAAAAATGGGGCTAGGAACTGAGTTAAAAAAGAAGAGAAAGGCTTCCTCTTTCCATAAATAGTTGTACTAAAGGTGAGAGGTGCTGAGTAATATTCAAATAATATGGTAACTTTTGGCTTGGGCAGGTGAAGCAGCTTACCTTTGATTTATGCTATTGGAATAAATTTTATAGGATTTTTGTAAAGGGAAGTTACATTTCAGTGTTTAGGGAAGAGGAGCCTTGAAAATAATTATTTTTAGAGTGTTGATGTGATAAGATAAAGTACTTCTGTTTTAAAGACTAATGAATCTCTGTTAAAGGAGCCAGATGTTTTGAGAAGAGGATTCTTGCTTTGTTTATGAGATATATGTGAAGCATAGAAATTTTTTTTTTGATGTTCAACCACCAAGCTTTTAATGTAGTTTTTATTTTTTTATTTTTATTTTTTTTCCATTTATTTTTATTTTATTGAAATACAAATGTCAATCAGACAGTTTCAAAACACCATAACCATACAGAGTCTATGAAATAATACATTGCAAACTGTTTTCATAACGTTTTGATATTGTACAAGGTGCATACATGATATTGTATTTACAGGTTTTTATGTAGCTGAATTATATCAAACAGTTCTAATAGATATTGCTCTCACCCATAGTGTCACCAGTTAATACTGTGGAACTAAAGCTGTCTGTGGGGCTTAGTAAATATCATGAATCAAAGAAGGCTTTATGTCAAGTGAAACATCTTGTTCAGTTGATCCTAGGATACCTTTTCTGAACAAAGACTTACTGTGATTCTACAGCCACAGATATGGAAGGTTAGGTCCATTTGATGGAATGAAATAATTTATATACATGATTGACATGATAAGGGCTTAAAACCATTTCATGTACTGTGGTCAAGGTTACATAATTTTGTCTTTCTTCATTTTCTCTCATAGCAACATGTTAGCCCATCTTTTCCTTTCCCATAATTAACCCATATTAACTAGATCTCATCTATCTTTCTTTAATTTAATGGACCTATATAAGATATATACACATATAAAACTGAATATATGTACACTTACGTGTATATATGCATGTATAAATACATATAAATGGATGTATAAATATGTTTAATAATAATGGAACAGTGGTATTAGGCCACTGAACTATTCCCCTAGCCCCAAAAATCTGTATTTTTCATTAGTTTGTAAAATACTTTTTCTCTTGGAAAATAGTTTGAACTTGGTGAAAATATAATACAAATCTATATTTTTAGATTTTGTTTTAAATCTTTATTTTCATGATTGCTTCATATTTCTTGATTTTGGTATGCAAAGTACTTTCAGTAATTCTATTGTTAGGCATTAAATTTTTTCTCATTTTTGACCAATAATTCTATAGTAAGTATTCTTGTGTATCTGTCTATTTAAAATGGAATATCTTGGGGCTGGGGAGATGGCTTAGTGGAATAAGTGCTTCCTTGGCAAGCTCAAGGGTCTGAGTTCAATCCCTGGATCTACAAAAAAAAAATAAAAAAAGGAATATATTATCTCTTTGCTCTATGGGATAATTTTCAGAGTACAAATCTTAAATTATGTGGTATAGGTGCTCCTAAATTTAGTAATATAATAGTTCACATTTATTTCATGCTTTTATTTTCATTTATAACCATACTGGAAATATTTGATTAATTTTGTGAGTCGTCCAACAATTGTGAAGTAGCATATCCTTGAGCCACTACATAAATTTGCTTGTCTTGGTATGTGATAAATGCAACTTTGAGAGCCTTATTTTGGGGCCAAATTTAAAGGAGAACCTTAGGATTTATACTCTTTTGTGGCATGCGTAAGGGCTCAGAAAAGTGACCAATTTTTAAAATGTGTATTATGAACTTGAACAACCAGCTCTAGGTGAATTATTTGATGTTGAATATGGTTGATCAGCACAATGTATATCACAAAAAATAAAATCAAATACGATGCCACTAACAACAACTAGGGCTGGATACTCAAATTTTGCTATGAAATTGCAGATCCTGGAATCTTGGGAGGGCCTAAGCTACTTGCCTGACAGAAGGGTTCCTCAAATTCTATGGCATACCTGGTTAAGTTCCTCATTATTTATGAAGTATATCAAGAGGCCAAGATGCAGCATTTAAGATAGGGAAGAGGGCCGGCGGTATAGCTCAGCGGACTAAGCGCTTGCTTAGGTAAGCGCAGGGACCAGTGTTCGATCCTTGGTTCCCCAAGCCGCGCCGGCCCTGCCTTCGGGTGCGCTGAGCCGGCGATGCAATCTGGGCGTGGTGGCGCGCGCCTGTAATCCCAGCACATGGGAGGCAAAAAGCAAGATCACTATGAATGTGGGCTGCATGCATAGTGAGACCCTGCACCAAAAAAATAGAAAAAAGCAAAAAACCCCCCCAAAAAAAAAAAAAAAAAAAAAA
>PVKA01034491.1:0-23416 GCA_004027165.1 Ctenomys sociabilis
TATTATTTTAGCAGATATCTCTTATCAGTGAATTAAGAGTGTAGTTGCTTACTTATCTTATTTTTTTATACCTGAATTATATCAAAAATTCAATAATTATTTACCTAGTGGATGACCATAGTACTAAAAGCCGACATAATATCCTGTCCAACCACCATTAGTGCAGATCTTGCCTCTCATAGAATTATGTAGAAGCACAACGTTATCTATACCAACTGTACTGTCTATACACACACATCATGATTTTTTCTTTCTACAACCCTTCCTTTGTCTACACCTGTCAAAAGTGGATAGGAAATATAAAGTTCATGTGTTGGTATATAAGTGTTGATCTACCTAGGTCTTAACCATCCAGCAGAAAAGTATAAAAATGAAGTATACATCATGAGCCCATAATATTAAGCTGAGCTGTAAATGGATATGGTCGACAATTTCTTTGAATAACTCACTATGGTTGTAGAATGCTGGACTGTGTTGGATTGTTGTGTCGAATTCAAGGTTGGTTCTTTGAAAAACTAAATAAAGTTGATAAGCCTCTAGCCAACCTCATCAAAAAGAGGCAAGAGAAAATTTAAGTACAAGCAATAAGGAATGAAAAGGGTGAAATCACCACAGACCCAGTAGAAATTCAGAAGATTATCAATAGAATTAAAACAGAAAAAATTACAAGTGATGCACACTTTCACCTAACAAATTAATATGAATTTTCTAGTATTCATTGTAATACATAGTGTTGTTTTCCAAGCAGTTATTCATATTACCAGATATATGCATGTGAAATTGGAAAAAGAAAGAAATTAAGAAGAGAAAAAGTATAAATAATTAAAAAAGGAGACAAAACAAATAAGTATTATCTCCTCCTTTCCATAGACCAGCAAAGGTGCACAGTACAGTTGTCCAAATCATCCTGCCTACAGACATAGATAAATCTCTTTCCCCTACTCCCTCTTTTGTCTTTCTCCTCAACTCAGTAACTCTTTCCTTTTGATTAAGTTCATTCCCTTTTCCCACTATCTATTGTACCCTTCAGATTCCAATTTTCTCTTCCAGGTTCTCACCCTAAGGAGACAATGCAATGTTTGCACATGAGGGTATGATTTATTTCACATAAGTGTATGTTCTCTAGTTGCATCCATTTACTGACAAAAGACTCAAATTTATCCCGTTTTATAGCTGAATAATACTCCATTGTGTAAAAATAACATATGTTCTTTATCCATTCTTCAGTTGATAGGCATCTGGGTTGTTTCCAGGATTTAGCTATGACAAATTGTGCTGCTATAAACAGGGGCACACATATATCACTGTAGGGTGATGTTTTCAGTTCTTCTGGAAAAATATCCAGAGGGGAATAGCTGGCTGAATGGGACCTCCAATCCTAGCTTTTTACAGAATCTCCCCACTGATTTCCTAGTGCTTGTGCCAGTCTGCACTCTGAGACTGTAGGAAAATGAGGAAAAGGAGTTGGAGAACAGAACATCTAACGGTCTCTATCATGACACAAATACCAGTAAAATTTGAGAAAACAGATGAGATATAGAGAAGAGAGTGCACTGAGCTTGGTTGTCATGTCATTTGTGCACTCTAGTGACATCATCAGTCCTGTACAATGAAGCAGGTCTGTGTCTGATTACTTACCATTTTCTCTCTCAAAACCATCTTTAGGTGAGTAGCACAATGTAATTTTTATGGAATGCTGGACAGGAGTTCAGTAATTCTCAAAATGTAATCTTCTGGTAAAATCAGTGGTAGTAATAAATTTTTTAAACTTTCTGTTATGAGGGCCAGTGAGATAGCTTAGCAGACTAGGCATCTGCTTAGGCAAGCACAGGGACCAGGGTTCAATCTCAGCACCACTTGCCATGCTGGCCCCACCCCAGGTAGGTATGCTGAGCCAGCAACAGGGACTGGGCATGGTGGTGCACACCTGTAATCTTAACACTGTGGAGGCTGAAAATAGGAGGATCACTACAAGTCCAAGCTGCATAGTGAGACCCATACCAAACATTAAAAAAATAAATAAATTTCCTGTCATCAATTATGTAACTATTTAGAAGATCTGGATAACCCAGTAAAACAGTATTTTTAAAATGAATAAACCAAAATGTTGCAAAATTATCCATGAGAAAAAATTCACGAAGTTAAATGCAGAAAAATTAATTTTAATATAAGACACAAGAAAGGCTATTAATGAGTTTCCATATAGCAACTAAGTTTGAAGGACATTACCATTTTTGAAGTTTCAGTATAGTATTCAAAAACAATGTTTATAATCATCTTAAAGTGCTATTGAAGTAGTTCTCCCTACTTCCAGCTATGTATCTGTGCGATGCCTACTTTTCTTCACATACTTTAAAGTGTAATACAGAGCAACAGGCTGAACACAGATAAACATGAAAATCCAGCTGTCACGTACTAATCTAAACATAAAAGAGATCTGCAAAAACATAATGTCAATATTCTCAATTTATTCTTATTTTGGAAAATCTTTATGGTTCATAAATTTTGTGATATATTAAGGTATGATAAATATATTATTGTTTTTCAAGGAAATAAAATACTAAAATACTGTGCGTGTGCATGGCTGTGTGTGTGTCTGTGTGTGTGTGTGTCTGTGTGTGTTTGTTGGTTTTATGTAGTCCTACTACATGATCCAGGTTGGTCTTGAGCTCCTTCTGCTGCGCAAGCTGATCTCAAATGCATGAGCTTCCTACCTTCACCTCACACAAGTACAGGGATTACAGATATGCACCAGCATGACTGACTGTAAAAATTCTCTAATTTCTCATTTTTAGTTTAACCACATTGGTGAATATAAAAAAACAAAAGTTCTTTGAATTCATAGTCAACTCTGTCATTCCATTGATAAAGGTTGGTTACCAACATCTGTTAATTCAGTAGATATAACAAACTGAAATAAAGCATACATTTGGCCATTAAATGACTTGCCTAAGGTCTTATGTCTTCTTTCATAGACAGATATGCAGTCACAGAGGTTGCACATAAATGCTTGGGATATCTCACCTTAGAACTAGGAAGGTTATCTGGGGTCAGACAAATAATATGTGACTTGAGTCTAAAATCTTGCTTTCTAACTATGACTCAGTAGCTTATGGCACAGAGCTTTAGTTTCCCAGTATATAAAACAGAAACCTTATACTTCCCTGAGCTGATGTAAAGATTAAGTGCAAATGTGTTTGGGAAATTCCAGTGAGGTAGAAATATAATTGTTATGTTGTTCTTTTCAAGAAATTCAGCAGGTTGATACAACAAAGTGAGAAGACCTGATCCATCATAATGGCTTTCTGTTATAATTAAACATCCCAAATTCTAAATTCTGAAATAAATCTAAGTTTAAGGCTTTCATATCCAAGACTATGGACTACTTACCTCATTCAAATCAAGACAGGACCTAAAGCATACCAGAACACTTTCCTCCAAATCTGCATATGGTCCCCCCATGTTTGGCCTGCTGGGAATCTCCCTAACTGTGGTCTACAGGGATGTCCTAAGTGTCTACTGGGGTGCAAGCTTCTTATGCTCACAGCAGTCCAGATAGGGAATTCTCATTTCCCCTCTTAAATGAAGTTCTCCTCATTCAGCATGACACAGGAGCCATCAGTTACTTATATAAACTACAATAAAATATCTCATTTGGTAATCTGAGAACTAGTTCCATAAAACCCACTAGCCCATGGCTTTTTACCTTATTATAAAAATCAACAGTATTTGTTCAGTTAATAAATATGCCTTAAGACACTTTGCTAGGAAATGAGGGCATAAGATAGATCTGGTTCTTACTCTCTTACATCTGAGATTCTGGCAGGAAACTTAGGCCTTGAGCAAATAGCATAAAGTAAAATGATGTGTGCTAAAATGGCCAGTTCAATGTGATGGAAGCACATTTTAAGAGTAGCCAACCAATCCTACAGGAAGACAAAGTCATCCCAGTAGGCTTTCTGAAATATAAGGTGCTTCTGCCAAAGTCTGAAGGATGAGTAGGAACAGCCAAAGAGAAGAGGGAATGGCTTTCGGCCAGAGAGTCCAGCTGTGGACACACAGATATTTTGTCTTCGAAGACAAAATGATATTTTCAAAATATTTGATTCTTCACCCTTGCTTGAAACACAGCAACTCTTAGCACAAAGCTGAGTGTTGCTCCCCGTAGCACACAAGATCCACATAATCTGACTCAGCTCTGCCTACCCACTCTGGCCATTCTACCTCTTCATTTCACTACCATTCTGGGGTTCCCATATGGAACAGGACTTTTCAAGTCATGCTCCTTATACTAAAGAACAACTACTTTCCTTCCTTTGCTTCCCCTAATTAGGCTTTTCTCTGGTCCCTTTACCAAGGATGACTTTGATTTGGTTGACAAGGTCATCATACTCTCTTATAGCATCCTGTTTCTTCTCATCCTCATGGTATTATCATTTGATTAGTTGGTGATTATTTAATGATCATGTTTCCCTATAAAGATTAGGATTGTTTCCGAGGGTTCAGTTCTATCTGCCTAATTTTCAATACAGAGCCAGACTCAGTGAATATATTTTTTAATTAATTAACAGAACATAGGTGAAGGTTCAACAGAAGAGAGGGAGCAATGTGTTCATGAAAGGCAACATAGAGGGGAAGGTAGAAGGAAAAGGATCAGAATCACAGCTGGGAAGGTGACATGAGCCAGGTCAAACAGCCACACGGAGGTTGAGATGAAAAGGCCTTATGCTGGTTTTGACAGTGAGTAACACAAGGAGATTCTCATTGTTTTGGCTTCTGTGTGGAGACTAAATGGAAAAAGACAACTGGAGACAGAAGATGACAGTTATTCAGTAATCTGGGAAATGAATGACTCACTGGGACACAGGAGAGACTAACTGTGAGGGCAACGAAATAGAGGACATATGATGGATTTGAAAAACAGAAATTGAGGCAGACTCAAACAGTCTGAGTTCTTTTCTAAATGATTCCCCAGTCACCTACCAATTTCAACACTGTGGATGTTTCTTCTGACCCTAGAGACTTGAATTTACTGAAAGCTGCCAAGCTCTCTCACACAATCCTGTCTTCTCCTTGATTGTTGGAGTCAGTGGAGCATCCCCAGGGGAGATCATGGACACAGTGTTCTACTGGTTCTGCTAGCTCATCACCATGTACCAGCCCTGCACCATCTGTCCTGGGTATTGTGTTAATCACACATTGCAAGAATTCTTTCTATTTTTTTTAATTGTCTTTATATAATTCTTTAAATATTGGAATTCAGTCTTGCAGTATTCTTAATGAGTCATGCCATTACATTCATGTATTTTATTACAAATAACACTATTAAATTCCCTCAAAAATTCCACTTTTCATCCATCCTCAGTAGTTGTCTCAAGCCAGAGATCATCAGAGTGTGCCCTTCATACAGCCTTCAGTCATTGATTTAGCATATTTGTGTTAGGCATTTTCTAGGCACTACAGATAGAATGCCAAATAATACATGGCTCCTAACCTCAGTCAGTCACAGACTGGTGGGAAAAAGAGAAACATAAGGATGCATGCTTAAATGCTGCCCAGCAAATCCACTCAAAGGAGAACAAGCGTGTGTTTTCAAAGCAAGCCCAAGTCTTGTCCTGGAGGATGTGAGGAATGCTTCACAGAAGAGAGGAATGTCATTGATTCGGAAAGAATAGGTAAAGTCTGTCCTGTAAAGAACACAGGAAAGGCATGAGGAGGACCACACGTTAATGCATGAAACATTACAGTAACATGACATGATCAGAGTTGAGCACATTCTTAGTGCCAGAGTCTGGTTGTAAAACACCTCACTCTAAAGTGGCTTTATGTATAGTTTGCCAGGAAAATATGCAGAAACTAGAGTTTCCTGAGGCCATCACAGCTGCCTCGGTTCAAGATGGCTATGGTCATATCGAGCTAAATCCTTACAGGCCCTGACCTAAGATATACATGTGGCTTCTGCCTTACATAGAGGTCTGCATCTTTCCACTTAAGATAATTTAATAGCCATGTTTTTTTCTGTAGCAGTTTCTACTCTTCATAATTTTTGACATTTCTCCTTCATTGCTCTTTTTCATCCACAAGGGAACCCTGGGTTCTCTCACTCCAGGAAACAAAATACCTGTCTCCCACTGCATCAGAAACCAAGGATTTGCTAAGCAGCACAGTGCAGAAACACCCCTTAATGAGACCAGCCGCTCATCTGCTACATCTCTAGGGAAACCCACAAACACGCATCTACCCAATAATCTTTCTCATTAACTATGATGAGGAAAACATGAACTAAAAAAGGAGCAGGGTCAAGAGCAGTTTTCTGCTTCTGCCATGAAATGACAGATTTTTTTAAGCTAAAAATGTTCCCTGTTGAAGCTGTCACTCCCAGATTACAGCTGGCAGAACCCAGAGCACCACAAATCCGACAGAAAGTCACCAAGCCTTTTCAGCCCAGTGCACGGGGCTGGTGTGCTGCCTGCCAGCTCGCATCTTTGCCCACGGAGTAGAGCAGCTGGGTGACTGCAGCTACACTCTGCCTGACAGCACCCTCTCCAGAGGCCTTGGGTTACTATAGCTTGCCCTTCTGCTGCTGCGGAATTAACTTGTTCTGACTGTGTGACAATTCTGTCGACTGCACAGTTTGTGCAAGGAGCGGGGTCACATGCTGCTACATGCATGGCCTGCCACTAACTGTGCCACTAAAACCAGACAAAACCTTGTCAGGGGAGATCAGCTCCTCTAGATACAGAGGTAAGTGACTCGACTCATGGCCTGCTTGTGAGGTTTTTGTTCAGTTCAAGGACAGTATCAGCTGACAAGAGGACGTGATGTGCAGAGGCACAATTGAAACCAACAAGAGGAAAAAGAGAGAGAAGCAAAAAAAAAGAAAAACACACTGAGATTCCGAAGTGCTGTAGAAGGGAGGCAGGCTAACAGGAGGTGGCAAAGACAACCGCAGCCTCACTTTTGAAAATCAATGATCTACACTTCCACATCACACCTATTTTATAGACCTAAAACCTCTACCCACAAAGCACTTGGCCTTGGTTTTGCCCTGGGCTTGCCTCGGTGCTAGGTCGTACAAAGGCTACAAACATGGAACTTATCGATCCTAACCCTAGCAACCTTACAATTTATCTGTAAGACAAGATTTAGCTGTTGAGAAAAGAATCATTTTTGTGAAGACATAGAATGTGGTAAAGGTAACCCTCTTTCCTCAGGCCTGTGTTGCCAGTGGAAACCTGAAAACTAGATCAAGCCCCACACAGAGGAGGAAGGGAGGCTCAAAGACAGGAGACACACAGCAAGGAGAAAGAACATTCCATTCCTCCAGAGCCCCTTCAAGAAAGGACCTCAGCCGGACTTGACTCCTCAGAAGACCAAGCTTCCAGCTGTGTTTTCCTGCCTTTTCAGCTGCACCCTCCAGGATGACAACCCAAGGGCATACACTTCGTACTGTCAGAGATGGGCTGTTTCCGTGCTTCGTGCTTCGCTTCGTCTAGCAGCAATCAGACTGAGATCTTTACAACTTTCATAAGGACCAAAGAAGTTTCTTTCTTCTTTTTCTGTCCCCACCATCCTCCAGTTAACTCAAATATATTCAACATAAGTGGGAAGAACAACCTGACTACCCCTCCATGGCTGCCATGATGAAGAGACAGCTTTTCTCTGCAAAATGCTGATGCTGATACCCTATCTTTGCTGTGTGAATTTGGTCAATTTATTTATTTAATCTGAGTTTCCATTAGCTCAGCTGGAAAGTTTAAAATAAAAATGAGAGGAAGTGCATGAAAGTATCTAGAATGGGATCTGATATTTGGAAAGTGATTAATCTATGTTGGTTTCTTAGTGTTTGTTTTAATATTCTAAGAATGACAGAAAGTGCCTAATTAAGTACAAATTTGTATGTATACTCTACATTTTTAATTAGTATAGTTGATCCTCTTCATCAGGTTGCATATTTACAGTTACCTACTCACTACAATTTATTTATAACCCACAGAAATGAATATAATACTTTCACAATTATTTTCAGATACACACAGAATGATAAAAGATATTGAGTCCGCCAATGAGCACATTTCTACCTGAGGTTGAGTAGAGCAATATTCTGCCTTCTTCCTTTCTGAGTTTGTTTTCATGGTCCATGTAGTGCCATATCTTTCCAGTTCTGTGTTTTTTGTTATGGATTTACAATTCTCAGTGTCTCCAAGTATAAACCTAAACTATTGTCTAGTGTTCCTCAGTGCAAAAAGGGCATGAGGAAGTGTTTTTAGAGAAAATATGTGCACTATATAAGCATCGCGCGGGTGTAGAGTGCCATGGGCTATGAGTTCAATGTTAATGGATCAACAATATACATTTAAAGGAAACCAGAGCTGGGGAGATAGCTCAGTAGAATAAGTGCCTGCCTGGTAAGCACAAGGTCCTGAGTTCAATCCCTGATGCCACAAAAAATAAATAAATGAAAAATAAACAAAATAAAAGAAACCAAAAACTCACACAAAATCAAGTCATGAATTAATCAATTCAAAATATTGCAAGCAGATGCTTATAGGGACCTAAATCTATACTGCCTGAGCTCATTCCCTTGATATTAACAAGGTCACATAATAGTTGCTACTTCTCTGAAAACCAACACTCATTTCTTTTGTGACATTAACAATATCACAGTACGTTTTCAGAGAACTTGGTTGTTAGGCTCACTATCTTCCCCTCGCAGGCTAACTTCAGTGGTTGGATCTTGGGACTGTGGCAAAGGATTGTGGTTAGGCACACAAAGTACATCACTGAAAGCAACTAACAAGATTTTATGCTAGCAACACAGTTTTTAGACTATAAGCATCCACAACAGTACAAAACAAAACATGAGACAACAGGCAACAGTTAGGTGTGAACCACACAATCGACCAGACCAGGCATTCTTTTTTTTAATTTAAAAAAAATTGTATTAGTATGTGCTTGAAGTCATGATTGCATTCATTGTGGGGAGTTGCAACATGTATATAATGACACAGGAAGAAAAACTGATCTCAGATGAATGACCTCCAAATGATACAGGGGAAAAATGAAACTCCTGACCTGAAAAGTACCTGGGATGAGTTCGTGTTCTCTAAAACAGAAGAATGAATTTTAGGAACAAACAGAGGTTATGAGCAAAATATATTTATTGGAAAAATAAAGCTTCTTTCCAAGAGAGTGACAGAAGGGGGGCCCCAAGTGGTTGATTCCCAGGAAGCTGTCTCTTCCAGGGACTTTCATAGAGGAGCACTGTGTGGTGAGGCACAGACCAGGCATTGAACACAGGTAGATTTATTGGGGTCATTAGGCAGGTTGGCTATCTAGCGGACAAAGACAACAGTGCAAAAAGGAGGGACAGGAGACTTTATAGGATCTTTTAGGGAGGGTGATCCCTGGCTGGAACATCTGAGGGAGAGCTAATCTTGGCAGGGGTACCTGGTCTTTGAGGGACCTTTAATATTAACAAAGGAGAGTTTCATGGTTGCTTGCCCAGGTCAAAGTCAGGTGGACTTGTTCTGCGATTTTGGGTTTGGCTCTGGGTGGGGCCATGGGGAGAGAGTTTGGAAGCAGGGTGCCTGTGAAACCAAGAGGGAGATTGTTTTAGGCAAGGAAGCTTTGAATCCTGGCCTATCAGCAACAAAATGACTCTCAAAATTCTCAACTTACTCAAAATGATAACAAAGAAAGTTAGAAAACAGAACGACGAGATACTCAGCAGTATTAGAGAAGGTATGACTAAACCAACAATAGAAATAACGCCAAAAGGATGCAAGAGGTGGGCTGAGGTGGCACATGCCTGTCATCCCAGCACTCAAGAGGCTGAGGCAGGAGG
Organism: Ctenomys sociabilis; assembly: GCA_004027165.1. Taxonomy (NCBI): domain Eukaryota; kingdom Metazoa; phylum Chordata; class Mammalia; order Rodentia; family Ctenomyidae; genus Ctenomys; species Ctenomys sociabilis. The sequence goes on from PVKA01034491.1 coordinate 9,848, forward strand.
ATTGCTGCCAGATCAAGGCCAGCCTCAACTACGTAAAGAGACCCTGTCTCATAAGGACAAAAAAAAAAAAAAAAAAAAAAAAAAAAAAAAAAAAAAAAAAAAACAAGAACTTTCATAAGACAATAATAAAAAGCTGGATGAAGTAAACAAAAATATACAAAACATGAATGATTGCTTTGCCAAAGAATTAAGCAAGTCCATGTAAAGGTTTTAATAGAAATCTAAAAGGTTAAAATCCATGATGAAAGCATGGGGAGCACAACTGACCAGTGTGAGCACAGAATTTCAGAGCTATAAGTCAAGGTGGACTTCAAGACCAGCGGCTCAAAGTCACCTAAAAAAACAAGAGGACATGAAAAATGGATCCAATAGTTGCTAAATGAGGTAAAGAAGACTAAGCTAATCTAAGAATAATTGAAATAAGTTAAAAGTCAGTGGACAACACGAATGGCATAAAAAACAACTCTTCACAGAACCAATGGCAGAAAATTTCCCAAATATAGAAAAAGGCACAGGCAGAAAAGTGAGGCATATAGGACAGCAAACAGCTGTAACCAAAGAGAACCTCTCTGGGTTACATTATAATCATGATGGACAAAGAGCCCATCATGGACAAAATCTTAAAAGCTATTAGAGAAAAGCAACAAGTCATAGATGAAGGTAAATCCCTTAAAATTACAATAGATTCCTCTACACAAACCTTAAGGACCAGGAAAGCTAGGGGTGAAATGTTCAAAACCAGAAAAGATAACACTCCCAACACTGATTTATGTATCCTGTAAAACTTTCCTTCAGAATCGAAGAAGAAATAAGGTATGACCTACCAACACTGAACCAAGAAGATACAAAAATTCTGAGTAATCCAATATTAGACAGTGAAGTTGAAGAAGTAATTTTTTTTATTTTTAAAGCAAATGCAAAATAATGATAATAATAAAGAACACTAAAAATGATACAGAATTTCACTAAACAAAATAATATGAACTTGACAATGTTTGTTGTATTGCATAGTGTCTTCAAATTAGCTGTTTAGATTATCAGATCCATGCATGCAAAATTGGGGTGGAGGAGTAATAAGAAATTTAAAAGAAGAGAAAAAGTTGAAGCATTAACTTCTCCTTTCCACAGACCAGCAGAAATCAGCAGTACGATTATCTAAAGCATCCTGCATACATGCGTAGATATATCTCTTCTCCTCATCTGTCTTCATCTCAGTGTTTCCTTCCCTTTGAGAAGATCCTTTCCCTTTTCACAGTACCTGTTGTACCTTTCAGGTGAAGAAGTAATTTTTTAAACTATCAAATAAGAAAAGCTCAAATCCCAGTTGACTCACTGCCAAATTCAAGAACTTTAGAGAAGATCTCACATAAATACTCCTCAAACTCTCTAATGAATTGAAAAGGAAGCAGAACTCTCAAAGTCATACTGAGAGCAATCATTAACTTGATTCTAAAATCAGGAAAAGATCCAATCAAAAAAAGAGAACTGTAAGCCACATAGATACTAGAATCCTTTTCCTGCAAACAGAATGCAGGAAATCATAGAAAAGAGTATGTACACCATGACCAAGTAGAACTGATGTCAGGGACACAGGACTGGTTCTACACAACCAAATCAATAATTTAAGGATAGTAAGCACATAAAAAGGAAAACAAATCACATGATCATCTCAATAGATGCACAAGACGCATCTGACAAGATTCAACATCCATTCATGATTTTAAAAAATTCTGAAGAAGATACATATAGAAAACACACATAGAAGGTCTTTATCTCAAATTGATAAAAGCCATCTATCACAAGCCAACTGCCAACATCATACTAAGTGCAAAGAAACCAAAAACTTTCTTCTATCATCAGAAACAAGATAAGGATGTTTGCTATCACCACTTCTGTTCAACATATTTCTCAAAATATTATCCAGAGCAATTACATAAGGAAAGAAATAAAAGGGATATGGATAGAAAAGAAGTAGAATTACCATTATTCATAGATGACATGATAATCTACATTGAAGATCTCAGAGACCCCACTGAAAGTTTTCTAGTTTTAATAAACACAAGCAGTAGTATAGCAGGATATAAAGACAACAATAAAAAGTAAATAGCATTCATGTACACCAATAACAAACTTACTGAGGAAAAACACTTTTTGTAACCACATCAAAAGAAATTAAGTTATTTAGGAATTAACTTAACCAAGGAAGAAATAGATCTCTGCGATGGGGCCTGCGAAATAGCTCATTGTACTAAATGCCTGCTGAAGCAATCATAGGGTCTGGAGTTTGTTCAATCCATAGCACCACATGCAATGCCAGGCCTACCCCTAGCTGTGCTGAGCTGGTCAACAAGACTAGGCATGGTGGTGCAAGCCTGTAATCCCAGCAGTTGGGAGGCTGAGACAGGAGGATCAATATGAGTCAGCTGCATAGCAAGACCCTTACCAAATAAATAAATAAATAATCTTTTAAAAATTAAACCAATAGTCCCAGCAAAACTATCTGCATGCTGAAAATTGATCATAGATCCATATCTTTCTCCATGTACTAAATTAAAATGTATCAAGATCTAAATATTAAAACAAAAACATTAAATCTACTAGAATACAAAAGGTAAAACTCTAAGTAGATATAAGGAAAGGCTTTCTGAACAGAATCCTGGTCACAAAAGTAATAATCACAAGAATCCATAAATGGGATCACATAAAATTAAAAAGCTGATGGACATCAAGTGAAACCACCAAGAGAGTAAGAGATGATCTACAGAATGGGGAAAAAAATCTGCTGCTGGAGACTATTCTGCGTAAGGGCTAAATTGCTGACCACATTGCTCTCTGGCAGTGTTGGGAAAGCTCAAATAACCTCTGATAAGACTCACCAATGAGGACACTATCATTCAAAATTCAGAAGGCCTAACTGCTAGCCTTGGAGATAAGACAGTTCTCTCAACTGGCAAGATTCACTGCTTGAAATGTCTTTGTTCTAATTTTTCAAGGCCTTTCTCATTTTTATGATCTTTTCTGCCTCAGACATGCCCTTCCCTTTTATTTGTTAAGGACCCAATCAATACTGACAAGAGAAGTCTTTGCCTCTGACTTTCCTAGACCCCACAACCATATTTCATTGACTCTTTTTATCCTTTTAGGTAAGCGTGCACGTCAGATGGGGAGTCAGATCAACTGCCAGTACTGAGGAGCAGCTGTTGGGGACAAGAGACTAATATCCAGAATATATAAAGGATTCAAAACATTAGGGCCCCAAATTTAAAGACCCAATAAAGAAGACACAGTTCATCTTCAGTGAATAGCCACTTCTCCAGTGAACATAAATGGCCAATTCAACGCAAGAAATATGTTTAATATTGCTGGTTATTCAAGAAGTGAAAATCAAAACAACACTGAGATTTGATCTCACTGGCTGGAAAGAATGGTCATCATTTCAGAATCAACCAGTAACATGCTGGGGAAGATGAGGGGGAAAAACAAACATTTCTTCATTGTAGAAGGAAGTTTACATTGGTTCAACCACTGCGGAGATCAATTATGGAGGATCCTCAAAAAAGGCAACAATATAAATTCCATTTGATGCAACTATTCCCTTTCTAGGTTTCTTCCCAAGAGGTGGTCATCATACCACACTGATGGATGCACACCCATGTGGAGCATAGCACAATTTATAATAGCTGCATCTTGGACACCAGATTACATGTCCAGCAACAACAGAAGAATGGATAAAGAAAATTTATTTATATGCAATGGCATACTACTGTGCCACAAAGAAGGATGAACATGAGTAATTTTTAGAAAAATGAATGCATCTTGAGACCATAATGGTAGGTGAAGTAAATATAAAACACAAGTTTAAATATCACATGGTTTTTCTTATAGGAGAAATATAATATATAAATAAAGTGCAAAATAAAACACTAGAGAAGATAAAAATTGTCACAATTCAGTATGAACAATGTATATAAAAGCAAACTTTGAATATGTATTTATGTATTTCATATGGGTTTTGGCCTATTAGTCTAGCTGTTTATTTGGCATGTGTGTTTAATTAAATATTTGAGGTCTTCTAAGATAAATACATCAATCTGGTGCTGGCAAAGGTGAGAGGTAGGGAAGAAGGGGGTAGGATTCAGACGTGTTATGTACATGTAGCAATTCCCATAATGAACATATTTATTAAAGTAGTATAAACATGTACTAATAATTTTTTGAATAAAGATTACAAGAACTTGAAAAGGGACAATTTATGCAAAGCAATGGCAATGACTAAGACCTTCACATGCTTCTCTGTAAACTATGAGCTCTATTTTTCCTTAGCAGAGAAATATTTAGTGGCCTATTTATCACAGGAAATGATTACCCTGAATGTTTACCTGCAAAAACAACCATAAAAGCATTTACCAAGATTTATATAACAGGTATACCTTAAATGAAACACAAACTCTTGCCCTGCATTTTATTACCACTTAAATGTCAATTATCATTTCACACGACAAATGCAAGCAGTGAGAAGTCAGGGTTTTAGCAATCATCCTACCCAATCCTAGCTCTTAAGTCACTCAGAGAGACCTCTCAAACTGCTCAAGCCCAGCAGATCTCACTATAAGAACAATTGCTCTAAATGATTAAGGCAGCAAGCAATAATTTTTCCTCTATGAATCTGTGCCATTAGAGAAAAGTATTATTTAAAAAGTTAAACTGGTTCCTACATGAGAGGCAGTGGGCAATGGAAGGATATGGAAATTATTATTGTATTATGCTATTGCTAAAGGGTATCGAGATAACTGTTCTTATCTGCTTGTGTCAAAGCTGAATGAGGGTAGCTACTGCTTTTTGAGCTCCTTGACTCACCAGCTCTCACCCTCTTAACCCCTCCCATGTTCTTCTGCAAGACGTTTCTTCTTGGAACATCATATTAATCAAGGCAACCCCATTCAGAGTCCCAAAGAGCCAAATCCAGGGACTCTTATCTGGAAACAACTCCCTATTCCTTCATTCAAGCTTTTCTAGGGACCTGAAAGACCAGCAAGTGAGTTTTTATTATTCTAGTGTAGCTAAGGAGTCAAATAAATTGCCAGTACATTAATCCTATGCTTCAGTTTGTCTAAATTATCCTCCTTTGAGCCTACTGTCGTAGCTAACAGCATCTTCTCCTCCAGACCCTCAAAATTATTCTGGCTTGGAAAATAATTTTATGATATACCTATTTACAGGCATTATGATACCACAACTAAAACCAACATAAACATCTTTAAACAAAAGACGTAGATACCACAAAGAGTCCCCCATCTATCTTATCACTGTCTTCTAAACTCCTCCTCCACCCTGCAGAGCATGACAAGCCTGAGAACAGGGAGGTGCACTGTCAAGCTTGGCAGTCAATCCACCAGCTGAGGCAACCTGAAGCTCTCTGCTGGGGCTGCCTCCTGTCTTTTCCTTGGGCACTTGCATCTCGTGATTCTACACCCAAAATACAGAAAGAGCTAGACATTACTACCATCTGAATGCCTGTCTGCCTCCTAGCTGTCCAGCACCACACGTTTAGCATCTGAGAACCAGGAGACCTTCCAGCACCACATATGAGATAGAAGAGAGACACCAACTTTCTAGCAGACACAGAAAGGAGGCCATTACCAGAAGACAGCGGTAGATTTTTAATAATTTATTTAAATTATAAATAAATAAATAATCTAAAGGGTACAACCACATTTAATCCTGGAACACTTACAACTCCAACTCCCTGATGTTTAAAATGGCAAATATATATTATTACTCCTATCTATTCCTATTAAATTTGCTCTAACCAAAAAGAAATTTTAACATAGTTAGATTCCCTCTATTCTAAAAAGATCTAAAAATAAAATATCATAATCCTCTTACCTTACAGCCACTAATATTTTATGTATTCCTTTCCAGTCCAGTATTTGCAATATGCAAAATATTTCTACCCTCTGCATCATAGTACACGTATGATTTTGTACCAAGTTTTCACAAAACCTATTTTTGTGAATGTAATCCAATTAGGAGTTGTAATTTAATCCTGGAGCACTTACAACTCCAAATCCTTGGCAAATATAGATTATTTCTCCTATAGATTATTACTCCTATCTATTATAATTACAGACATTCCAATGTTTGTAGTTGATATATTATACTTTTAAAAATTATTTTCCTAGCTTTAATATTTAACTTCCATCTGTTTTGCTAGCAGTACAAGCAATTTTGCCACATACTGGGAATAGTAAAGTGAAAAAAATGAAAATAATTGCTTTTGCTAAATAAAAATATTGGAGCGTATTTAAAAACCTTATTTAAATTCTTGAGCTTTATTTGTGTATCTTCATACATTAGCTACAAAGTTGAGGAAAATAAGGAGGCTGGACAAAGAATAGATCAAAGATAAGAAAAAGAAGGAGGAAAAAAGGGAGGGGATAGGAGAAGACAGTGGGGACCAAAGGGGTAGGGAAGAACTTATAATTACAAGGATAAATTGACGGTCTTTCTTCTGTTCTTTTGTTCTGACATTTGCTCCATGTAAATGATAGAAAGGCCATACCAACTCATTTGAATACACGTGGAGTCTCTCCATGAATTATAATAAATGTCACCATCATTCTAATATTTAAAAACACAGCTATCCATAATTCAGATGTGCCACTTTCCCTGTTGTCTGCTTCTTGTACAAGACATCCATTGCCTGCCTTTTCAGATCCTGGGTGCTGTGCTCCAGCCCGCACAGCTAAGCCCATTTTCCCCCATGGAGACTTTACCACCATTGGGAGTTCTTACTGGGACACAAGCATAGAAGAAATGCACTTTGCACCACAGAAATAGTTTATATCAGAACAGACTTCCCGCAGCTAAAAAATTATAATCTCCTGGCAAAATTTTTTAAATAAAATCTAATTAAAGACATTAGAGAATAAAAGTATGCATGAAATGGGAGGCAGCAGATCCTTAGAAAGAGCGGTAGGATTAATTGTTAAGATCCTTTTTATAGCTCTTTTCTTAAGAAAACTGACTGGCCTGAGGGATGTTCTAAAGTCAGAACCAAGCAGAAGTGCAGTCTTCATAGCCAGACAGAGTTCAGGGCCCCAGAATGGCTGGAGATTAAAAGGAGAAACATGCTGAGCACATTGGGCAAGCCTGAAGTCCCAGCCACTCAGGAAACTGAGGCAGAGGATCACAAGCTCAAGGCCAGTCTGGGCAACTCAGAGTGACCCTCTCTCAAAATAAAAAGGATCAGGAGACAAAGAAAAACTCCATGGTAGGGTGCCTGCCTAGCAGCAGGAACCCCACTCAATCCATAGTACTACAAATTTAAAAGATGGAAGTGAGGAAGAGGGGAGAAAGGAAAGGAGAAGATATCAGAGAAGGGAAAAGAAAAATGCATGGGCTGGGAATATAACTCAGAGGTAAGAGTATGTGTTTAGGCTCTAGGGCTCTGGGCTCAATCTCCAGTGGAAACAAGGAGGGAGGGAAGAGGGGGAGGAGGGAAGGGGGAAGAAAACAGGGAGGAGGGAGGGAGGGAAGGAGGGGAGGAGGAGAGGAGGCAGGGAGGGAGGGAAGGAGGGAGGGAGGGAGGGAAGGAGGGACGGAGGGAGGGAAGGAAGTCCAAAAAAGGAAAGAACCATACAAAGAACCCTACAACATCAAAAGTATGGAGAAAGAGCTTGAGAAATCCAAGAAATGCATACACACTCCAGCCGAGGAAAAAAAAAAAAAAAAACTTGAATGAATGAATATATATATTAGGCCTCTGCATGGTCTCACTACATAGATCAGACTCATAGTGATTCTCCTGCTTTCAGCCTCCCAAGCTCTGGGATTACACGCGTGTACCACCACGCTCAATCTCAATTGCTTTGTCAGCATGCCTTGGAGGTGGGGCTGGCATGGCATGCTGAGGATCAAGCATGGGCCATTGAGCTCTGCCTAAGCAGGCGCTTTAGTCCGCTGAGCTATCTGGCCAGCCATTGAATGAATATTTTAATACTGAATCATTGTGCCCTTCCATATATAGATATAGAGAGAGAGAGAGGAAGAGGAGAGAAAGGGGGCGCCATCGGGTGATTAGTGCAGCTCACCTTCGGCCTCCACGGTGATGGGCCTCAGGTGATGGGCCTCAGCTTCCAGACGTTGATCAGTACAACCAGCTGCTGTTTGGCTAGCCGCGGTCCCTGCGACTGCTGCGCGCGCACTTGCAGTTTCTTCTCTGTGAGCCAGCAGCGAAGGATTGCAGCTATACACCGCATCTTCTCAGGTCTCCTATACAAAGGTAACACCATCTGCTTTAAAAAAAAAAAAAAATCACACTATTTTTCTTTTCCGTAAGTGTGTATATGATTTTTGGCAGAGTAGATATAATTCCTCTCAAATTTTTGGCTGGCTTTTCTACTACACTGGCACAAGAAGCCCGCAAGGAGCGCAGCAGAAAGCAAGAGCTGTGAGGCGAAAAGAGCTGAGTGAAAATAGGCGGGGCTGCCCACTGTAGAGGCGGAAGAGGCAGAAGTCAGACTTTCACGCTGGAGTGTTTTGGTGAAGATTCGAGATTTCCACTGAAACTCCAGAAGGGTAGATGTCATAGATAAAGTAGATGTCCCTGAATTGAGGCATGAACACTAGGACCACCAAGAGCAAAGTCAGCAGACCTACCTTAATCAAATCAAGCTTCCCCGAACTCCAAAGGATTCAGCAGTAACTTCCTTGACCAACAAAACAAAAATTAATACCCTTTAATGGAAGGTGGAAGCATCCAGAGCAGTGTGTGATCCATAATGTTCAGTATAGAACAAATTAAGAGCACAGAGTCAAACAGGAAAATGTGACCTGTTGAAGAAACAAAAAACAGTCAATAAAAACTGATTCTCAGGTTTTAAATTAGCTAAGACTATAAATATTTTTAAGGGAAATATTGTCCAGGTAACTATAGAGAAATAGGATATATAAAAAAGAACTAAGGGGAAACATTAGGACTAAACAAAAAGAAATGGCTTTAATCTAAAAATTCACTGAAAATATGGACACACTGAAGACGTCAGAAGAAAGTCAGTGAACTTAAAAATGTAATAAAAATCATGATCAAATTGTAATAAAAATGTGAACTCTAAAGATAAGACAAACTCAGCCTCAGGGGCTTGAGTGTCAATGTTATACAACACGTAACTGGAGTTGTAGAAGGATAACAGAGGGAAAAACAAAAAAGAATATAAAAAAATCAGTACAAAATTTCCAAATGCAATAAGAAACATTAATTTACTGTTCTAGAGTTTATTTCAAACAAGGTAAACAAAAACAAAACAATATCTACAAACATCATAAACTGCTTAACAGGTAGAAAGAAAAGTTTAACACTATTGAGAGGAAGAAGGAGAAAAACACTTTCCACAAGGGCAACAATGAAAATAAAGACTGAGCCTTCATTAGTAACAGAAAGGATCAGAGACAATAGAGTATTTGTTTAACTCAAAATAAATAGAGATAAAAACAACACAGAATTCTCCAGCAAAGGAATATATCCTTCAAAACTGGAAACATGATAACAGTGGTCATTGGAAGAAGCTTGAATTCTAAGAACTACTACAAGCTCCACAGCCATCAGAGCAAGGTGAAGACAAAGCTCCATGGCCAGTCCGACCAGGGCAGGCTGAACCAATACAATTTATCCAGCGTGTGATAGCCTCAATCTTAAAATGCCTTTCTAGAAGGGTCCAAAACTTCTTCCTAAATATAAAATAAAATTTCCCCTACACACCATTCCCTAATTACTATAGATTTTCAATGTTATAAATTCGTGATGGTTAAACTGACCCTTGAAGAAGCTTCAAAAGTGTTAGCATCCCATTTTTACACCATGTATGATAACATTAAATTAGATGCAGAGAGATTTATTTTGCCATTTACAGTTGAGAAAGATCTCCATAGAATGGTACTGATGTTTCAATTTGCTTTTGTTCCAAACATCTATCAGGAGAAGTTATTAAATAGACATCATGATTTGCTTATGGTTATCAAATTATTTGGGTACCTATCACAAGATCCAGATGCTAAAATCTGGATTTGAACAGTAGAATGTTTGCAAAGAAAACTTTCTTCTCAGAACTGTGGTCAAGTGTGGTAGTGCACATCTTTAATCCTAGCACTTGGAAGGCTGAGGCAGGAGGATCACTGCAAGTTCAAAGCCAGTCTAGACTGCAAAGTCAATTCAACTGCATAGTGAAACGCTGTCTCAAACATAAAAAAAAAAACTCCACTATTGATGAGTAACAAGAAGAAACTCTAGTTTTAGAACTTGATAGTAAAAGAAGTTGTTTTTTAAGGGACTCAGTTTAAGAATTTGTGAATTAGCTAGTGATCTAAGATTTATGGTTTTACTTACATCATGTATAGATTTACTGATTATAAATTTAAATTTAGTTTTAATATAAGTGCCATAGATATTTTCACACATCAGACAGAATTGGCCAAGTACAACAAAGAAATACAAAATAAAAGAAAAACTACAGGAAATTCTTTGGGCTAAAGAGAAAAGAAAGCAAATAGAAAACCAGATCCACAGGAATAAAGAGCTTGAAGAAAGATAAATATGAAAATTATTATGAATGACTTTTCCTTTAATTTACTTCAAAGGCATATGTTAAGTTAAAACAAAAGCAGCATAGTATAGTAGGTTTTAAAACAAAAATAAATATAAATTATGAGACATATGTGACAAAGTTTAGGATAAACAATATTATACTACTGTTAAGACCTTACATATTTTTCCAAGAATAGAACAGTATTCACTTGAAATGAGCTGCTGCTAAGTTAGGATTGTTGCACATTGGGACACTTGGAACAACTTCTGAAATACATGCTCCATAGCTGAAAAGGCAGCAGAAAAAGTAAAAAGGAAAATTTAAATGAACACAACTGGCCTAAAAGAAAACAAGAATGGAAAGGCAGAAATTAGTGCAGCAGAAAAGAAAAATAAATAATAGCTCTGTATCAAGTCCTTGCTGGACCTCATCCAACCACATTAATCTTTTCCCTGACAGAGAAGGGAGTCTCCAGTCTGGCGTGGAGATAGGTTGGAGTTATCCTAGAAGTCTGTCCTCATAATAAAGAAAATGGAGAAACAGCTCCTCTTCGATCCATCAGGGAACTGAGATCACGGCACAAATGGCTGCTTCAAACCAGGAGAGGGATGGCTACCGAGGACAAAGTGGACATCAGCAGATGCCGGTGGCTGAAGCCAGTGTCCCTGTGAACACTCTGAGCAATGTTTGACAAACTGATAGAGGCTCAAGTGGAAAACCTTAAGAATTTGAAACTCCAAAGAACTGAACTGCTGATAGACTCGATGTAAATGTTACCTCCAGGACTCCTATTAGGATCTCAGGGTGAAGATCTGAGAGAAATCTCCTTGTGCCTCAGGCCGGGAGCAAGAGAAGTCCTCATTCTGAATTAATGCCTAAAGCTCTAGTTCTCCCAAAGGAGGCAGGCTGTTAAGGGAACCTATTTAATCAGAGTGTAACTGGGGTTTGTGCTGACCTGGGGGAAGATTGAGATAGGTTGGAGTTATCCTGGAAACAGGTTGCTGTTAGCCTTTAAGACGCAGGCAGGAGACATCCAACTCAACTCCTCAGAAAAGAGATTCCCTGGCAGGATCACAGAAGTATCCCTCCTCCAGAACTTTTCCACCCACTGGCAAATGCCAGTGTAATGAAAGAAGTTCAACCCTCTGCCTTATTTAAGACTTTGTGGGCATCAAAAAACAATAGGGGAAGAAACAACAGGGAGACAAAAACAACTAACTACAGGAACTTTCTACCTCTGACACCAGAGTGGCAGCAAACAGTCAACACTGGCCAGAAGAGTTTCCTCACCAGCAACACACAAGCCTGGTTGGGAAAGAGGAAGAGATGGAATCTCTCAGAAGGAATCAAAAGGAAATGCTAGCAATAAATGTAAGTGGGTGAAACATTTAAGTTAAAAGGCAAAAGCTGGAAAGTTGGATTGTTTACGAAGATTCACAGAAGAATCTGATACCATTTTTTATGAAAAGCATGGCAGAATTGCTTCACTGCTAACAGCTCTCACCATCCTCCACTCCCTTTCAAACCCATATCCAAGGAAAGGTCCTGCTCCTCGCTTTGAACTGGTGACAGCTTTGTTTGAAACAAGCTCTAGGCCAGGTACAGGAACTTCAAGCCACTCTACCACTGATCACAATAAAAACCGAATCAACCTCCCTTTTGCTTTTTTTTTTTTTTTTTTTTTTGCTTATTTTCTTATTCTCAAACCATTTTAAGCTCAGCTTGAGTGCCATACTGTGCTCCTGAGAAGATCTTGCCTTGTTAGTAATAAGCCTTTTTGTAACTTGCTGAAGCAGGTATGGTGTCACCAGTTTCAAGATCCAAATTTACTTGGTGGTTGGGGGAATCTATCCCATCCGCAATGCGTGACCATAAAGCCTATTCTGATGTCTACGGGAGACACACTTTCAAAGGAGTGCTTAACGTTGCAAGAGGAAAGGGGAGTATTTTGTAGTAGTAAGAAGAGATATTCAACAGAAAGACAGAAGTGCTAGCAGGCATCCACCTAATAACGGGACCTAACAAAAATGAGACAAACTAGGAGACACAAAAAGGAATCAGATCCTGGGACATGCTGCAAGATGGCAGACTCTCAAAGTGTTATGCTGAGTTAAAGAAGCCAGACTCAAGAGATCACAGAATATATGATTTAATTCCTGTTGCATATTCACAATAGAGAAGTTGACACAGACAGGAAGTAGATTAGTGGCCACTGGCCAAGGTTTATTGGGGGATTGTCGTTTTGGTGCAGTACTAGGAATTGAACTCAGGACCCTGTACTTGAGAGGTGGCAGGTGCTTATGCCTCTGAGCTCTCTCCTTGCCTTTGAAACATATGTATTTCTGAAAAGCACAACTTATCAAAACTGAGGCAATAAGAGGAACTAACTCTAAGCAGTCATATCTTTATTAAAGAAGTTGAATTAACTTCCAAAATCTTTCCCACAAAGAAAATTCTAAACCCAGTTTCACTTAACATTCATGAAAAATGTCATTCTTATACATATCGTTTCAAAACTAGATGATGGCCAGTGAAATAACTCAGCCCTATACGTGCCTGCCTGGTAAATCCAAGGTCCTGGGTTTAACTCCCAGTACAAAACAAATCAAAATAGATGATAAAAATATATAAATTTATTTTGTGAGACATCACAAACTTTATCCCAAATACTGATAAATTATTTGAAAGAAAAATACAGACTAGAGTATCAAGTTCTATCTCACAAGTCCATACTCATGCTGTAGAATGTGGGATTTTTATTTCCTAAGTTTGCTTTGCCCAATTTCTCTCTGCAGAGTCTATCTCTTTTCCTACCTTTAATAAATATGAAACTTAGCTCCCTTAGAAAAAAAGAAGGAAGGAAGGAAGGAAAGAAAGAAGGAAGGAAGGAAGGGAAAGAAAGAAAGAAAGAAAGAAAGAAAGAAAGAAAGAAAGAAAGAAAGAAAGAAAGAAAGAAAGAAAGAAAGAAAGAAAGAAAGAAAGAAAG
>PVKA01034492.1:0-23416 GCA_004027165.1 Ctenomys sociabilis
CCCCCTCCCCTCCCCTCCCCCTTCTCCCTCCCTCCCCTCCCCGGGCTGTGTTGGGCGGGCATCTGATGGTCTCTTGCAGTAAATCTTCCGTAGCTTGGGCCTGGATTTTATTTAAATGCACTGGCCTACTTTGAGGCCCAGGCGCTCCCAGGAGCACCCGTGCACGCTGCTTCCAGGTGTGTGGAGTCCTCCAGGCACATGCGGTGGTAGAGTAGCAGCCACAAGTGGAAAAGCTACTTTCTCATTACATGATGCTGGTTTTCAAGCAAAATGCGTCCCTCATCACAATCCCACTTAAACCACAGGGAGGAGAAAGGGGAAGCTTTTGCTTCACTGCCAAAGGTAAACCACCATTGTGTTGTGTGGCAGCTGTTTTTTTAATAGTACTGGGGTTTGAACCCAGGGCTTTTTCACTGAGCTGCATCTCTAGCTTTTTTTTTTTTTTTTTTTTTTAATTTTGAGATGGGATCTTGCTAAGACTCAAGACAGGGTATTGTAATCCTCTTGTCTCAGCCTCCCAGGGTGCTGGAATTACAGGCTTGTGCCTCTGCCACCAGGCAGGCTTATGTATGGCAAATTTAATTAGGCAAAGCATGACTATGTGAACCAGGTCTTACTCTTGGATGAGTAGGAAATTAATCACAGGCTGGCACAAGTTGGCACTCAGTTGTGTTCTGATCAGGGAGGCAGCTGTCCCCTGAGCCAAGGAGGGAATGTGCCAGTTCTTCACCACTGTACACGTGGGGGACAAATGCTGCTTGACAGGGCTCTCTGCTGTTCTTCTGCATTATTCAGTAGGGGAGGGGACATTTTTCAAATACTACTTTTGCCAGATTATAGTTTTTCTGGGAATCAAGCCAAATGCTGCTGCCCTTCAGAAGCTGGCTGAAGAGGAGAGATCTGTGAACTTCTGCCCTCTGGTTGGGCAATCTCCAACAGCAGTTGGGGAGCCCAGCTTGAGTGGTTGAGTTGGAGTCACCCTGCATATTTCATCACTATCTGAGTTAAACAAAGGGTTTATGTTTGCAGTTCTCCGCTGGCGAAACCCAGTGACTCAGGAAAAGCCGTGGATGGAGTCCTGTTGTACTAGCCGATCCTCCTAGCCCTGCTGGAGCTTGACCCCCACCCCTAGCCTGCTCTGCTACCCAGAACCTCAGAGCCGGGCGGAAGACGATGCTTACACAAAAACCCGATCTCTGCTCTGAAGAAGGCTTTGAATTTAAGATACCTTTTGAATTGGCTCTTTTGGGACAGTTGTTTTAGCCACCATAACAGTATCTCAAAGACACACCAACGAGATGCTGAGGAAGGGCTTTGGTTCTGATGTGGCCCTTTATTCCAAATACCTGGAGCAGTCTGGCCAAAGATTGCTGCTCCAGCCCGGGAAACAATATATGGAGTGGGGTGGACAAAACATGGCCATGAGAAAGACGCTATCTTTGCCACCCATGAGGCTGGTGAGGATGTGAGATTCGTCATCAGTGATAGCGGTCGGAGGAGTTAGAGCCCGGCTCTCCAGGATGAAAGCCCACTGGTGGGGACAGCTGTCATCTTCACTTCAACAGATACAGCCTATAGTTTCAGCTATTAAAACCCAGAGCTCCCAAATTGGCTCCTTGCTCACATAGCAGTTTCCCTGTAAGCAGTCTGGCCGGTCCTCGGCATCTGAGCTCCAAAGTCTTCTGTCTTGTTGTCTTGCCACCCAAGTGTGTCGTCTGTGCCATGAGATTAAGCATGGCCTCAACCCTGTCTGTGTTCACACAAGGGGTGGGAGGAAAGAGTTGCATGGGGGAAGCTTACCTGTCGCTTTCAGTCTTATCCCCTTGGTCAGAACTTAGTCATATGATAATTCTTAGTTGCAAGGGGGACTGGGAAATGTAGTTTCTATTCTTGACAACCATAGATATAGCTAAAGAGTAATGATTCTGTGACTAGAGAAGAAAATTGGGAGGAGTAGAAATAAAGTCAAAGGTCTCCACTCATCACCACCACATGTAGGTAATAAGTAATGCTGGGGTAGACACAGGCAGCCAATTAGAATAGAACTGCCAAAGAAGGCTTCCCTGTGACCTGTTGTAAGACATTTTTAAGGACTGCTCTGCTAGATGTGGTGGGTTGAGAGACCTTTTTCTTGAATCCAAAGTCTAGCTAGGCCTGTATCTCTCCTCCTCTGTGAAGAAAGCTGAATAAGGAAGTGGGTTTTTGTACTTAACATCAACAAAATATTCCTGGAAGAATGAATTAAAAAAAAAATGTGATCCCAACACCCCCACATCCATTTAGGGTGAAAGAATGCTACTGCACTCCTCGCAGGAATAACATATCTTTTTAGAGCCTTATTACCTTGTACTGATAGCCCTGGGCAGGGTGGATATGAGATGTCCTCCAAAGTTTCAGAATAGGGACTCGAGGAAGAGAGGCAGTACAGAGAGCACTTACGTAATGTGATAAACAGTAAATGGTGTTTCATTTTCCATTAGCCAAAGAAGCATTTTATTTCCACTAGAAATGGGAGCAGACGTGAAAGCAATTAGTGTTAGTGGGTTTACAGTGGTGTCCCTGGAGCCAGCAAAATCCCGGGCACAGATGTCTGTACTCCACTGACTTCTTATTCGGAGAATATTTGTGAGTTCTTTCCACCCTTGCACATCCCTACCTCCTGCCAAGGAGACCCAAAATATCACAGTTGGAAGGATAGACTATTCCTTGACTAGGAGAGGCAGGAGACCTGCTCTTTGGAGATAGAGGCTCCTGCTCTGAGGCTGGGAAGGGGAAGCCATGAGAGACAAGAAAAGCCCTCACAAGTATCCCTAGGTCCTTGCTCCCAGCCCCAGGACCCTTCATGCCACTGATAAGTTGGGGCCAGGCTTGAAGCAGAGATACAGATTAGAAGTGGATCACTCCACCCCACCTTCTACTCTTTTATTTTTGTCAACTGTGCCCTGTGGCATAACAAACAGAATATGAAAGCCAGTGAAAATAGAAGCACTGACTATCCCACCCCATGCCACCTGCTGGAATAATGTCTTCTGTGTTGCATTCCATCTTAGCTTTGGCATAACACAATGCCACGCCACTGAAACCTAGCAGTCCACCACTTAAATACTGCTACGATTTAGATCCAGGATGTTACTCCAGACTCCCATGTGTTTGGAGGTTAGGGTTTTGGAAGGTGACTGGATTATGAGTGCTCTACCTACTCCTGGATTAGCCCATCAATGAGGTCATCATTTGATGACATTATTAGGAGGTGACAGAAACTTAGGAGGTGAAGCTTAGTAGAAAGCGTGGTCATGGAGACACGGCCTTTGGGACTGTGTCGTGTCCCCTGTCCTTCCCTCATGGGCTTCTCTGTCCTGCGTCCTGGGCCCTGAGGTGGACAGCTGTCTTCTGTCACATACTTTGGCCATAATGTCTCTGCCTTGGAGCCAGCCATATACTACTAATGTAAATGTTCTTTTCCCAGATATCCTCAACGCCTTTGGCCAGATCTAATTCTTCTGGTATCTGAGTTGTACAATTTAGAAGCCACTGGCCATGTGTGGTTTCTGAGTAGTTGCTCCAGGCCACAAAAAGATGTGCCCTAAGTGTGATTTCTGAGACTTAGCTTGAAAACCAAACATAAATGTCTCAAATGTTCACACTGGTTACATGTCCATAAAATAGTAGATATATTGGGTTAAAGATGAGGCTTTATTAAAGTGAATTCTACCTGCTGCTTCTTACCTTTTTAATGAAGCTCAGGAAAAGAAGGGCCGCCTGTGTAGTGGTCATAAGTTTCCAGCCCACATAGTTTGGAGGCCTTGTCATAATCCCAAGGATTTTAGAGTAGTTTGTCATATGTTGGTTTCATTTGATCTCAGAAAAACCTTGGGAAGGACTGGAAGCAGGGCAAGTCTCCCCGTCTTGCTGCTGGTTGCTGATTCCCACTGCCCTGGGTAGGGGCTGGACCAGGTGACTGCTCAGTGAGTCTGTGACCCTCTGATTTCCTAGTTCCAAGAAAGGGCTACCCTGGCTCAGACCCTGTCCCTTAGGACCGCTTTACAGGTTCCCCACCTTAGAACATCTTGCAAAGTCTTTTCCAGCTGTTTCCGGTGAGCATTAAGCAGTAAGTTAACATTTTCAGGAACTTACCCTGCATTTCATTGAAAATTAGACTCACTATAAACTATTACTGCCTAGGATTTTTGAACTTTAAAATATATAAAAGCATCGAGGCATTTTATTGTTTGCTTTATCCATACCTTTCCACCTTTTTTTCTTGCCCCTCGCAATCCTATTTTCAGCAGTACAACCATGACCACGAGTCTACACCATTTCATCATCCAAAAAAGGAACCATGCATCTATTAGCAGTTCCTCTCCCAAATGCCCTCTCCTGCAACCCTACATGACCCCTTGGTTTTTCTGTTTGTATAGGCTTGCCTGTTCTGGGAATTCCGTATAAATAAAAATCATGCCACGTGTAGTTTTTTCCAGATGCAATCATATTTCCAAAATTCACCCATGTTTGTAGCGTGTGCCAGAACTTTATTCTTTTTTAAGCCTGAATACATTCCATGGCATGGATGTGCTGCACTGTGTTTATCCATTTGTTAGCTGACGAGCTTTGTTTCTGCCACTCCGGCCATCCGGGCAAGCAGGGCTGCTATGAACATTTATGAGCAAGTATTCACTAGAATCCTGTAGCTGTTTTACATTCTTTTCCATATAGTATGCCTAGGAGGAGAATTGATGGGTCGGGTGGTCACTGTAGGATTAACTTTTTAAGGAACTTCCAGAATGTTTTCCAGAGTGGCCTCTCCGCGTGCCTTCCGGCCGGCTCCACCTTCACACCAGTGCTTGTTCTTCTCTGTTCTTTTGATTAAAGTCACGCTTGCTGAGGTGGATCACCAGCTCATCCTAGCTTTGATTTGCATTTGCATAATGACTAGTGCTCTTGATCATCTTTTTTACACACTTATTGGCTATCTACGTGTGCTCTCTGGATAAATGCCTTCTCGGAGCCTGGCCCATGCTTTATTTGGTTTCTCTTTTTATTATGGGATTGTAAAAGTTATTAATTACAGATTCAGCTTCCTTCTCAGCTGTATAATTCGCAGATATTTTGTCCTATCCCATGGGGGCTTATGTTTCCTCTCGTGGTGTTGTCCTTTAAAGTATAAGTACTTCACTTTGAGGAAACTCCCTTTCTCTTTGCCTCTTCTCCGCCCCTTCTACCCCATAACCCCATGCCCATCTCCTCACCTTCCCTCCCTGCTGTCTTCGAGTGTCGAGTCTAAAAGGGCTTTGCGCAGTCCACAGCCTCACTGTTTCACTCCTGTGTTTTTTCTTTGGAATTTTAAATTTTAGTTTTTAAACAGAGGTCTGTTTCCTTTTTAATTTGTACATATGACATAAAGGAGGAGTCTAGCTTTTTTTCCTTTGCTTTTTCATATTCAGCCCTCCCAGTGTCACTCTGGAAAAGATAATTCTTTTTCTACTGACTTATCCTGTCACCCTTGGCGAAAATCAGTTTGCCCTAGGAGTGAGGGTTTCTTTGCAGATTCTTAGCTCTATTCCATTGATCTATTTGTTCATCCTTATGTCATTATCACACCATTTTAATTTAATTAATTTATTTTTCAAACAAGGATTTTTATATTATAGCTTTTTTTTGGAGTGCCAGGGACCACACTTGGGACTTTGTGCTTGCCGGGCAAGTGCTTCTGCTGCTATGGTCATTTTTATTGCTGTAGCTTTATAGTAAGTTTTGAAGTCATGTAGTATAGGTGCGTCCACATTGTTCTTTATCAAGATGGTTTTTGCTCTTCTGGTTCATATGAATTTCAAAACCAACCTGTCGTCTCTGTGTGAGGCAGGTATGCTCTTGATAGGAATTAGATTGAACCTATCGATGAATTTAGGGATCATTGCCATCTTAACAACATTGACCTTTCTGATTCATGACCACAAGATGTCATCCCAGGTATGTGGCTCTTTAGTCTACAGAGTACACATTTTGCACTCCTTAAATTTAGTAAATATTTTATTCTTTTTGATGCTATTTTACTTTTAATTTCAGATCATTTGTTTCTCTGCAATATTTAAAAGTAAACAGTGCCATCTCACCCATAAATACATCGGTGGCATTTTACCTGTAGAGAGTAAAGCAGCATTCAAGCGGGTAAGACCTGCTCCTTCCCTCCTCCCCTTACCCTCCCACTCTCCCCTCCTCATCTCTTCTTTAGCTCCCATGCTACTTGCTGTCATCTACTACCTAATGTACATTCACATTTCTTTGATTTCCTCCTAAATGTCTTCCCACGCACGCCTCCCTTAAGGGAGGATCCCAACAAGCCCCCGTACGCTATCTGTGTCGACTCCACTAACAGTCATTGCCATTTTCTACTTTATTGTTTGTCATGCCTAAAGGGCTTAAATTCGTACCATCCAGGCACAGCGAGTGAATCTGTGACAACCTCTTATGGGCCAAGTTGGTCCCAGGAAATGGGTCTCAGATCCTCCCCGCTGGGTTTCATAGAAAGAAACGTGAAGCCTGCAGTGGCTTTTCTCCTGCAGTGAAGCTGCTGCTCTATGCAAGTATGGTGGTGGTGTTGGCTTCCAGGCACCTGTTGGGGAGAAATAGCCCTGGCTGAAGACCCGGACAGAATGTCATTGTTTCCTTCCCCGCCCCCAGTACTGGAGCATCAGTGACTGATAGTTGCCTAGACTGAGCTCTCAGCTCTCGGTGGCCTCACGCCACACGTTCCTTAATGGGGTGGAATTAGCCTGCACTCCTCGTGCCAGACTGCTCCTGCTCCTTCAGGAGCTCTTGTGCGCATGAATCCTGTCCCTGACCTTTGCTTCCCGACCAGCTCCTGTCTTTGGTCCTCCCAGACTGTTCCCTTCATTCATATTGATCTGGATGCAAGAAACAGTTGTGTAATCAGGATCAAAGCAGAGCCTAAACATGGAGAAATCTTAGGAGTCTCCCACTTTTATGGTTCTTTTTTTTATTTAAGGCACACCTTAGACAGAATGCATTCTCTTTTGATCACTGTCTGCTTGTGGGTTGCTCTAAGTCACGCTGTTCTGGGAGGCGGGGATGTCTGGAACATCCCTCCTCCGGGACGGCCAGATGCTGACTACCGGCACAGAAGTCCAGGGATCCCATGTCTGGGTGTCTCCCAGGTGGCGGCTGCCAGTTCTCCGAGGTGCTGGGCTCTGGCGAGGTGAGGCGGCTTCTGAGCACGGGGAGCTGCTTGGGGGCCTCAGGGCAGTGGCTGTGTACTCGTGGGTAAATGCGTATCTCAATTTGTTTTTCCGTTTCCAGTGTGACCGCCCTCGTGTGTGGTCCCAGCCTCGGCCCAGCGGCTGTGCGCGTTTTCATGTGTGATTTTGCTCTGCGCATTCCAGGCATTCACCATCCCCAGTTTGGTATGAAGCCACTACGAAGCCACTCGCCTCTCCTTTCAAAACACTTCACTGAGTTTGAACCCCGGTACAAAACAAAAACAAAAACAAAACAAACCATCAAAACAAATAACTATTCCCTGGTTTCATAGTTTAAAATTCAGGTTCTTGGTGAGTATGTGAGTAATCATGAGGAGGGTCTCCGGAAAAGAGGAGCAAACATTGGCCTCATTTATGGAGTGTCCGTCTGTCCATCTTTTTCTCCCTTAGGCATACACATGGGTACAGACATACCATGTACCTATTTAAGTCTTCATTCCGTCTTAAGGTTTGTATTTGATGGGAGGAAGGGATCCAGTTTCTTTCTTTCTTTTTTTTTTTTTTTAATTTAGTATAGGGTCTACAGGGTCTCACTACACAGATCAGACTCATGGTGATCCTCCTGTTTTCAGCCTCCCAGCCCTGGGATTACAGGCCTGTGCCACCACGCCCAGTCTGCCCCTCTCTCAGCACGGGGGTGGGGGTGGGGGTGGTGCTGGTCCAGCAGTTTCATTCTTTTGCATGTTATTATTCCATTTGTCCCAACACCACTTTTTGAAAAGACTATTCTTTTTCCATCGAATTGTCCTCACTCTTGTTGAAAATTATTTGACCATAAGAGCCAGGATTTGTTTCTGAGCTCTTAATTGTTCATGGATTTTCTTGTTCATCTTACCACTGCTCCAACTTTATTACTGTAATATTAAAGTTTTGAAAGTGTGAAGTATAAGCTTCCTACTTTATATGTATTTCTTTTTTGAGGTAATTTGCATGCAATAAAGTTTGCCTGTTTTTAAGTGTATAGTTTGGTGAGTTTAAATAAAATGGATAGACCTTTGGAACATCATCCTGGGCTCAGGGTCTAGACTCTTGCTACTGTTCTAGAAGGTTCCCTGAGTGACCTTACAGTCCATCTTTCGCTCTCCTAGCTCCAACCCCAGCCCAGGCAGGTGACCACCGATATCCTTTCAATCACGAGAATTTACTTCTGGGTTTGGGGAGATGGCTCAGTAGAATAAACACTTCCCTGGCAAGTGTAAGAGCCTGAGTTCAATTCCAAGTTCCACCAAAAAAAATTTAAAAAATCTTACTTTGGTGCATTTTACAATTTTGTATCAATAAAGTCAAATAATGTGTATCCCCTTGTCTCTGGCTTCTTTTCATTTCTTGCCATATTTCTGAGATCTCTGCTTATCATTGCTCAGATATCTCAGTAGTTTATTTAGTTTTGTTACTGAATAGTTTTCTGGTTGTGGAATTATCACAATTTACTTAGCCATTTTGTTGTTGGACATTGAATTGTTTCCAGTTTGGGGCTAGAAAAAAAATCTGCTATGAACATTCATGTTTGGGTCTTTTGTGTAAACACAGGTTTTCATTTTATTTGGTGAATTTCTAGGGGTCGAGCTGCTGGGCTTTAGGGTAGATATGTGCTTTTGTTAAAAATTCTACCTCTTCTTCCTGTGTAGCCCATCTCTTAAGTACCCACCATTACCTTGATTGGCCAATGTTTTATGATAGAAGAAATAAAGATCCAGTTGTTACCCATGGCACCTTCCTCAGTGAAGAGCTTTCAGAAAGAGCCTTGGGCCCCTGAATGTCCATCCTGGTGCCTGGTTTGGGGTGCTGCTCACAGTGGCAGCCACCTGCTGGCCTGAACCCAGAGCCCTGAGGCTGGCTGCTTCCTGAGCAGCAGGCAGAGAAGCTGCTATTGCTCAAGTCCCCCAAGAGCCCCAACAAGGCAGGGAGGGCTGAGTGCTCTGCAGCAGGCCCAGGATCCTAGCTGAATTCCTCTGAGTCCAGAGGAGCCCATCGGACTCAAACCTAGACCCTCCCCTGCTCCTGCACGCTCCCTGTTTACGTGCACAGATACATGCTCTGTGTCAAAGCCACAAAATCTATGTTTGGAGCAAATGAGACTTTTTTTCCCTGAAAAAGTTTTGATTGAGATAAATTCATGTGCAGTGAATTACAGGTAGTAAGTGTACAGTTTGAAGTGTTTTGATAAATACATGCACCTCAGTAAGCACCCCCCACCCAGAATCCTGACACTTTGAGGGGCCGAAGGAGGAGGTTCATAACTTCAAGCCCAGAGTAGGCAGTTGAACAATTTAGTGAGACTCTATCTCAAAAATTAAAAAGAAAAGAAAATTAAAGGATTGGGGATGAAGTCCAGTGAAAAGATCTTTACATATTTGGAATAGTTCCAAAGGAGCAGCTTGCCTAGTCTCTCCTGACCTTGTGTGAAGCCAACCTTCCCTGGCTCCTGCCCCTTGTAGCCAGGCTTTGGTAAGGAAGTGGGTCTCAAAGAGAGCCGAATTTGGATAGTGTCTGCTAGTGCTGGGGACCTAATAATAACGACCTACTTTAGCAGGCAGATCCTAGACACAGAGAGTTCCGTTCCAGAGCAGCTGCAGCAGAGGGAATATGACAGTAAAGCAAGTCGCACACATTTTGTTGGCTTCTCAGGACATACAAGAGCTATATCATAGTCTATGAAGTTGGCGATAGCATTTGGCTAGAAAAATGTTCTTTAACTTAAAAATAATTTCTGGCTAAAAGTATGCCAGTGGCTACCTGAGCTGTTGGAGGAGCCACACCGGTGGACCAGCTGCACACAGCGTTATCATAAACCTCTGATCTGTAGAAAATTACAATATAGCACAGAAGGCCACGCAGTAAAGCACAGAGTGAGTGGAGCCGGCTTGCTAGGTGTGTACGGACCTGCGCTCCTGTACCCCTTATGGCAGTCCTGTGACATAAGAGTTCTTGTTTCCGTTTTAGGAAACTGAGGTCAAGCACAGTGCCCGATGTGTCCTGTGACATATGACCCAGCGCAGTGTGTGACACATGATGCAGCTTGTCACTGGCAGCACCTGGAGTCACACCCAGCTGCGGAGATCCCCAGCTTTGGGCTTGCTTTCATTAAAAAGCAGCTTCTTGCATTTACTCCTGAGCTGCTTAAGGACAGAGAAAAGGAGATGCATCTTTTGGGAGAGGGCTTATCTAGGGACATTGCTCATACTTAGAAGTGTCTTCTTTTAAAAAATTAATGCAAAGCATGATTTTGTTTCTAAACATGTCTGTGCTTATTTTGATATAAGATTTATTTAATTAAAAAATAGGGCTGAAGATATAGGTTAGCAGCTTCAGCACCTGCCTGGGAAGCCTAAGGTCTGAGTTCAATCCCCAGTACTGCAAAAAACAACAACAAAAAATCCTAGTATTTTACAAGACAAAAACAAACAAAAATGGGCCAGCCAAATAGCTCAGTGCATTAAAGTGCCTGCAAGTAGACACATGGGCCATGGCTTGATCCCCAGGCCTGCCATGCCAGCCCTGCCCCCAGGGCGCACTGAGACAACAATTGAGACTGGGCAAGGTGGTGCGAGCCTGTAATCCCAGCTCTTGGGAGGCTGTAAACAGGTGGATCACTGTGGACTCCTATCTAGTAGTGAGACCTTGAATACCCTGTAGACCCTTCCCTAAAATACAAAAAAAAAAAAAAAAAGAAAAAGAAAAAGGAAAGAAAGAAAGCAAAGCTGCCCCAATTCCTCCCAACTCATTAAGAAAAATATGCTCCAGGGAGATGACACGTGGGTCCTGTGGTCCAGTATGAGGCCTGGTTCCCTCCCTTTTAGGACACAACAGGGGCTGCTCCAGAGATGACACCAGGCTGAAAGTGAAACAGGAAATGAAAAGCACCCGGTAAAAGTTCAGGTCACTTTCTCACGGCAGGCACTGTGATCAGATAGAGGTCGGGGCTTGGATCCTTGTGTCCCTTTTCCCTTCCAAGGCTGGCTTCTGGGGTCCCCCAATGCCACATGTTTGCTGTGAGCTTCCCATGTGGCTGTTACGATACTCTGGACTCTCCCTGAGCTCTCCTTCCAACACCTGGCCTCCTGGTGGTGGCACTGAAGGTGTGGGCACCGCACACCTGCAGTCCCTTCCTTCTTCGTGCCCTTTCTGGTGTGTGAAACAGCCTCAGGGACATGAGATTCCTGCTGGTGCTATCACAGATTTTGTGGCTCAAAACAACAGAGATGGGCTAAGGAGATAGCTCGGTGGTATAAGCACCTGCCTAGCAAGCTCAAGGACCTAGATCCTTGGTCCCTGGTGCTGAATGATGTGCCAGTCCTAGAACTCTGGGTGGACTGTGCTAGCCCCAAAACCGGGTGTTGTGGTGCATGGTTGTAATCCCAGCACTGGGGAGGCTGAGACGGGAGAGTC
Source organism: Ctenomys sociabilis (assembly GCA_004027165.1). Classification (NCBI taxonomy): domain Eukaryota; kingdom Metazoa; phylum Chordata; class Mammalia; order Rodentia; family Ctenomyidae; genus Ctenomys; species Ctenomys sociabilis. The sequence continues at coordinate 11,664 of PVKA01034492.1, forward strand.
ACTACGAGTCTGAACTAAATAGCGAGACCCAGTATCAAAACAATAGAAAATAAAATAAAATTTAAATTTAAAAAACACCAGAGAGCACCGGGGAGATAGCTCAATAGAGTAAGCACTTGCCTGGCAAGCACAAAATCCCCGGTTCCACCAAAAACAAAAAAAAAAACAAACAAAAAAACCACCAGAAATGTGTTCTGTTTGTTTTTTGTTTGTTTTGCAATACTGGAGTTTGCACTCAGGACCTTGCACTTGCCAGGCAAATGCTTATTCTACTGAGCTATATCCCCAGCCCTCAGAGATGCATTCTTGGGAGATCTAAGCTCAGTGTATTGACAGGGCTGAGTTTCTCCTGGAGCTTCTTCCTCTTCTAGCTTCTAGAAGCTGCCTATGTGGCTGGCTCCTGCCCTTGTCTCTGTTACTCTGACCTCTCTCTCACTTGCCTGGCACCTGTCCTATCACCCATTCTATCACCCATTCCCATCTCTATCTCCTCCTTCTCCTCCTCCTAACAAGCACAGCAATCACTCTGGGCCTGCCTGTATAATCCAGGATAATCCCCCTCTCTCATGACAGTTGACTTTGGTCACATCTGCAAAAATCCCTCTTGCCACCACGAAGAGTTCTAAGGGTTGGGATGCTGCCTTCCACCAGCCATACCAAAATACTGTCAGGAAAATGAGAATTTCTCCTGTACCTTCTGGAGAGCTGCTGGGACATATTCACATTAATTGGAGAAGACACACACACACACAAATTGATTATGTGTACAACATTGATCACAGAGTATAATTACTCATCAGCCTCGCACTTTATAACAGTAGACCTCTTTTTCTATAGCAGAGGGAAGAGAATGGGGAATGTAGGCACATTTTAGAGGCAAACAGTAAACAGTTTTCAGCCTACTTCAGTGGACTGGAAGAGTATACAGAGGCCTGGACCAAGTCTGTTTGGCATACAGAACAGTTTGTAAGTGACTCTTGATGGTGCTAAGCTGGAGGGCATTACTGTGTGACCATAGCCCGTCCAGGTGTGTCAACTAGCTTCTGTCTCCTTGTGACTGGAGCTTGGTGCTCTGTAGTTAATGACATTTCAGCAAGAAGATGGAAGTTGACTATGTTCTTTTGGTGGGTAGATATGGTCTCCAGGCCAATGAGGAAACTGTAGAGGGCTCCTCCCTGGCTGGGGAGGGCAAGGGCAGGGCAGGACAGCAGGGCCTTGCTTCTGAGGTGAGCTTCAAGGTTCTCATTGAGTGAAGTACCAGTTTTCTGAGCCCCAACAGGACTCAGAATCTTTGTCACTGCTTCCTGGAAAAAGCCATCTGTCTTGCTGGTGATGGTGCTGTGGGCACAGCTCTCTGTTACTCAGTTTGAGAGGTGTGTAAAGGAAATGCTTGGTCTTCCAGATCCAAGTTCAAATCCTGGTACAGATATTAGCTCTCAGACCTAGCATAGGTTCAATGTGTTACCTCTGTGCCTGTTTCTTGGTCTATGAAAGGGCAGAAGTTATCTCACTTTTCAGGAAAGATCGGAGATAAAATATTTAACACCATGTCTGGCAAAGAGTAAGCACTCAAGGAACAATGGCTACAATTAATGGAAGGAGGGTTGCTCCTTTGCGTAGCTCCCAGTTGAGTGCTGTCTTTGTGGGTATTTATATAGTTATTAAAAACAAAGGGAAACATAGGAATGTTGCTCACCAGACTTGCACTATGGCAATTTTAGAAAGTGAAGGTGATGGGCACATGCTGCGAGAAAAGGCCTATGCCCCTCTGCCCATGCTAGGCCCAGAGCACCCCAGAGGGAGGAATCCTTAGCTGGACCTGGGGCCGGGGTCGCTCAGCCTGGGTGGGATCTCTGCGGGCAAGGGAAGCTGGGAGCTCATCTGGCAAGGGGTGGAGAGGGCTTGGCTTTGATGCCAAGGAAGGAACAAAGGCTGGGGAGGCCCCCCAATGTGCTGTGGCTGTTAGCTCTTTATCTCAAATAGCAGGGGGTTCCCATTTGTGTGGAGTTCTACAGCCAGTCACTTTACTAAGTTCTCTTCCTTCCTCAGGCTGTTACCTGAGGAAGCCAGACCATGAGAATTAACTCCCCTACCTAGTAAAGAGCAAGCCTGGCTGTTGTGTGGCATCAAGCCCACCAGCCTGTGAGACCACAATACCCAAATTTCTGTGATCCTGGAAGATCTAGGTCCCCCAGGAGAGGCAAGGCCTTGATACCTGAGTTTCATGGGTGCTTGCTTGCAGGCTCTTGGTGGAAGATCCAGGGCCTCTTGGGCAGGGCTGTGCCAAAGGCAGAGGCTGTCAGGCTGATGGGTGTGCCCATTGCTGTTCAATCCTGACCATTCGTTCTTTAGGCCGTTTGTGTTGTAACAACACCCTCCCCCTGTGGGGGTGGGTAGGCAGTGTATAAAGAGAAGAGGTTTCTTGGGCTTATGAGCTGGAAGGAGGGATGATTCACATCCTGGGCAGAATGGTACACGGTTTGAAACTGATGAGTATGAATTATTTTTGGAATTTTCCATTTGATATTTCCATCCTGTGGTAACGCCTGTGGAGATGAAGCATGAAGAGTGAAAGGGACTTAAGTAGGCTTTGGTGCCACAGATGTGGGGCTAAGAGAGAGGGAGGTGACTGTCATGGAGGACCCTGTTGCTTTGTTCTGGTTGGAGCGGCCTGCAGGAGCTGCCTTGCTCTGGCTGCAGGGTCAACCTGCTGTGGTGCGTGAGTTGTATGGTCTTCCATGAGGACAGTGAGCTGAGAAATGCAGGCCACATCCATTCGCTTCTTCTCTTCCCTGGAAATCTCCCTTACACCTTTGCTCCTGTTCACCCACTTCACCTGGTAAGCAGTGACAGCAGTGACAAGAGTAATCCACCTGAGAAGGCCAATGGGCAAAACAGCAAGACTGCAAGGAGCAATCCTTAGGGTAGCGCGAGGGCTGCCTCTGTGGTCAGCAGGGTTGCTGTGCCCGCTGGCGTGTTCCCTGGTCTAGATTTCGCAGCCTTGAGTGCTCCCCCTGTGCCACAGGTAGTTTCACCACCCATCTAGTCAGTACAAGTCACTGTCTATCAACTGTTTTAAAGAGAAGTCCTACTGTAACCATCAACAACAGCACCTTGGCCACCATTGGACTGACTATATACTCTGTTCCAGAGCCCACAGTAAGCTCTTGAGGTGGTTCTCAGATGAAATGGACACTCCTATTATCCCCATTTATTGACAGGGAAACTGAGATTAGCATTTAGAGAGATTAACCTGTCCAAAATAAGTAGCAGAGCTTGGAGGTCAGACTCACCCTGTGGTCTAGCTCCTCTCCCTGTGCTTTTATCAGTATACACTGCCAAAACATTCTGGGCACCTTCAGGAGGTTCCAGGCAAGGTCACTGAGGTTTAAATCCATTTCTCCTTCTCTGCCATCTCATTCTCTGATCTTCAAGCCTTTGTATCCTTGGAAGCCATAATTAACCATTGGAACTTTCTCTCCAATGGCTTTCTGTCCTCCTTCCCTTGTTGGGTTAATTTGGTTACTGTGCTAAGCCATTGGAAGACACCAAGAAGTACGCGATGCTTGCTTACACCTGATGGTTCTGCAGCACCTCACTGTTCGCTCAGTGGGCCAAGTAGCTTGCCTATGTTGCCTCACTTAATACTCATGAAAGCCTTTGGAGGCAGATGCTACCATCCCTCTTCTATACAGACTCCAAATAAATGGAGACTCGGCACGTTAGGGAGAGCTCGCTCCCTGCTGAAGAGCTCCCAGGTGTCTGGAGTCCTTGATATTAGACAGGCAATGACTAAAGACTCCAGCTGTTCTAGGATAAAGACTCAGAAACTTGTAATCATCTCAGGCAGCTACAAATGTGAAAAAGGGAGAGAGACTGAGCCTCAAGAGCAAGGAGAGCGCCACAAAGGAGGGGGGCCTTAAGTTAGACATTGGAGATGGTGTGAGACAGTGGGTCCAGCTGGGCAGAGTACACAGGTGAGACGAGGGATGTGCATACAGAGGCTGCACCTGTTTGAACCTGAGGGCTGAGCCAAGGAAACCCTGGGCAGGGTTCTGGAAAGTGACCCAACGTCCACTTTCCTGAAGTGCACCTTTTAGCAATGCTGGCAGGTTCTCCATTGAGGCCAGCCTCCTCCTTGCCCTCTGCCCCATGCCTCCAAAGTCACTGCAGATTGGCTGTTTAGTGAACACAGCATTGTAAGGAGAGGTACTGGAAGGGATTTGTAGAACAGCCTGTGCCAGTACTGCCTGCCCTCCTCAGAGTGGTGGGATCACTTAGGCATTGGTGCAGCAGGGCAGGGTAAGAGTTTTCTTCAGACCCCACTGAACCCAGACTTTGGGTCCGTAGCCCCCACAGAACCTTCACCGCTTCTTGTCACAGATTGGCTGGTCTTTGCAGGCAGTTCCCATGATCCCTTGTCAGTTTGAAGGACACTAGGTGTCCTTCTTCATGTAGTTTCCAGTGACACTGTCAGGTGCCTGAATTTCCACCAGGCACAGTAGCCTGGGTGGACTCTCTCCTGCTCACACAGAGGACTGGCACATGCGTGGAACTAGATGTCAACCTGGCAGCCAACACACCTCCTCTCCTCTGCACTTAGCAGTTGCTAAGCAACCGAGTTTTCCAAACCGCCTGATTGACTTTCAGATGCAGAAGAGCCCTGCAACTCCTACCAGAGAATTCCAGCTGTGCGCTGCCCTGAGGAGCTTGACCTTTGAGGCCTCCAAGGCTCCCACCCTGCTTTGCATCCTGAGGGTGGTTTGCTTCTTCCTGGAGGTGGGGCTCTGCCTTTTATGACTAGAAAGAATGATCTAGAGCCTTGAAATAGTATCCATAGACTGCAGTGGAACAGAACTTGAACCTCAAGGGCAGAGAAGTTTTCCTAATTCCAGAGGAATTTAATCAGAGTTACGCCTAGATTTCTTGTCTTCGTTTGTATTTAAAAAAAAAAAAAAAAAAAAAAAAATCCCAGGGCTGGGGAGATGGCTCAGTGGAATAAGCGCTTCCCTGGCGAGCACAAGGGCCTGAGTTCAATCCCTCTTCAAAAAAAAAAAAAAATCCCAAAAGGCTAATATTTTAGTTTGCATCAGAGAAATCGGGAAGTCCTATTTATTCTGATAGTCAAAAAAAAGTACCAAAACACCTGGCTGGGAAGCCCCAGGAATGATATTCTCGTCTGTCCTCCTTGGCCCTCTGAAGTCTTTAAGGGCTTCTCACATGATCCATCCTTTTAGATTGTCAACTACTACTAAAAGATTTCTACAAAAAGCTAAGTATTACTTTGAGGAGAAAGCAAAGTATTGACCAATACAAAGCAACTCCCGCCTTTCTGTGAAGTCATAATCATGTTTGGGGAAGGGAAACGGATGTCATTGTAGACCTCTGTTGAGCTTTGAGTCAGTAGCTTCTCTAGTGTCAGACAGATGTCAAATATCGGAGTCTCCTTCCAGTGTTAAAGCAGTCCTAGAGCACTTACTGCTGGGGATGGATTTGAGAACCGCGCTGTTAGGTGGCTTCTGCGTTGTGGGAGCACCGCAGAGGGCCTGAGAGCCTTAATGGCCTAATAGTTATCTGCTTAATGTGCAGTGGGGAGACCGAACCAGATGGCGAGCGCTGTTGTTGGTGGAACATGCAGTTCTACAAGAAACATGGGATTTTTCCTGATAAGTGAGAGGAGTGTATTTTAAAATCAGGGTTAAAAGTAGGGTATAGTGAATACATGGGCCTGTAGGGCCCTTTATGATCGAGTTGTGTGGGCTGCACTTGAGGCTGTGCCCCATTTGCGTGTGAATGCACTAGGTTCGCTTGCAGGAGCCTCACATAGATGTGAGCAGTGTGCCCTGCCAGGGCATCACTAGGTGACAGTCCTCAGCCCCTTTGCTGCTGACTTGAATGGGGTACAATTCGTCATTGAAGCACCATTAGGCAGTGTGTGAATGTGTACTGGTGCTGTGAGTCTGCAGTGGGGACCTGGGTCCTGGGGTCCTGAGGTGTTTAGGCCAGACCCGTGCTTCCAAGTAAAGTACATAAGACAGTAGTGGAAATTACAGGTTCTTGTGGGAACCTGGGTGCCTCCCTCCCATTACTTTCCTGTGGCGTCTTAATAAATCTTTGTGGCATTGAATGAATGGTTACAGGAAAATCTATAATTATGACTTCATTCCTTCCCAGTCATATTTTTATCGCCTCTCAGATTGCATTTAGCATCCAGTGCATTGTAGTCCAGATGACTCCTGATACAAGGAACCAGATTTTGTGGGCTTGAAGCTGGTTTGGTCACTCTGCAGGGTGTGAATATGGGCGCGGGCTGGTGAGAGATTGGCTTCGTGGTGTGCAGCGTGGGAACCACGGGGGCCCTCCTGCAGGTGACTAGGCGGACTTGGAAGGTGACATAGGCGGTGCACTTGGACTGCGCTTGTGCCTCCGCCAGCGTGTGGCTTGATGCTGCCTTTGCTGCAGGGTGGGCATGTAGACAGCACTGTGGCTGACATGACAAGCCTTTCTCTGGAGGAGCTGGGGATGGGGAGGGTGTGTGCAGGACATGCTCACTGTGCTGGACAACAACAAACCCAGCCTGGGCCTCTGCCCTTGCTCTCTGTACCTGGTACTCCTCTAAGGCATCATCTCCTGTGTCCAAGACACTGGCCATCTCCCCACGTGCTTGGCTCTAGAACTGCGCGGGGGTCATGAGGGACTGGCCCAGAGCCCAGCCAGTCTTGCCCTAACAGAGTGGCCTGCAGAACCTGTTCCTGGGAGCCAGCAAGGGTCCCTTCCTATGGATGTGCGCTCAAATGCGTGAAGAAACCACAGCAGACCTGCCAGGGGCTCTGCTTCTAGGGCCTGCTTCTCACAGTATTAGGGCAAAAAGAAAGCATTAAAATTTAATTTCTCAGCCCATTTCCTCATCTGCTTTAAAACAGGTGGCTGGGATCAACAAAGACTGGGTGTGCTTGGTGCTGTGGGAGTTCCTGCCTTAAAGACAGCTGCATTGTTTGCAAATTGTTGCAAAAGTAAACAGTTCCAGGACTCACCCTTGCCAGGATCTGGAGCAGCCTGCTGGTCTCCATCCACAGTGAGCACTTGTTCTGCCTTTGAGTTCTGAAGCCCTGCAAGCTGCTGTCAGCTGGGTCAGCTGATCCTGAGGTGGCCAATTAAGCACAATCCCTTTAGGAGAAGAGAGTGCAGGAGGAAAGAGACCAGCTGGGTTTGAGGCTGCAGGGTGAAGCCTGATCTCCACTAGGGGCGAGCTGCTTTGTGAACACCCTTCCACACCATTCTGCTTCTGAAGTTGTATTTGAGGTTCTTTTTTTTTTTTTTTTTTTTTTTGTCTTTTTTGAGACAGGGTCTCGCTATGCAGTTCAGGCTGGCTTTAAGCTCACTTTGTAGCTCAGGCTGATCTCGAACTCACAACAATCCTCTTGCCTCAGCCTCCCCGAGTGCTGGGATTACAAGTTCTGAGCTCTGTTGACAGGATGTAATTATTTCCCGAGAATCCTGGGCCCAGGAAGGAGGGAAAAGCAGGTCTGTCAAAACATCGGCTGTGCTCAAAGTGGGGTGTTGTTTATTTGGGGAGAGCTTTAATTTGTAGCTTCCTGTAGTTCTAATGATCTCCCAGGAGCAGCCAATAAGGTGCCCAGCCACACTCTCAGGCAGCCTTTACCCAGCTCTGGCCCAGCCTTGCTGCTCTGGTCACCAGCAGAAGCTTCTGCCAGGGGTGTGTGTGGCACAGAGTGGGCTTGACGTTGGCTTTGGGGCTCCTCCTGTTCCCCACTGCAGTGTCCACCTGGGCACGGCCAGGACTCACAGCTCTGCATTTGTTTTTCATTTGCGAGAGCAGCTGGGCTCCAACCCAGGTGGCCTGGCCAAGCGCGCTGCAGCCTTGTCTTCAGTTTTATTGGCTGTATCTGAGCATTGACCTCCTTCCCGCCAGAGGCTTTGCCCTTGCAGCATACTTTCCTGTATGTGCTGCTCACACTGGCATCTTCGGGAGCTGGCGCTGAAGATCTCAGCTCCCTGACGCAAACAGCTTTGAACGAACGCAGGCTGCGGACCCACTCAGATTCTCCTCTGTGCCTCTTCTATCTTGGGTTTACCTCCCTACCCCTGGCTGTTTGGAATCCTGCAGCTTGGAGAGCTGAGCGGTGCCACTTTTATTGGACCCGTTCTGGGCTTCAGCAGATGTTGCAGGCACTCCTCATGCATCAGCGTGGTGCCTGTCACTCCACCCTTCCCGTGGAAGCAGGTGTTATTCTTCCCGTTTTATAGACCCGGGAGCTGAGCTTCCTTGGCATTGAATGGCTTGGGTCACAGAGTTCACAAATACGGAGTTGGCACTTCAGGCCTCGCTCCAATATTTTCTTCCCTGTCCGATAAATCATGCCACATCTCGGGCTGCTTCAAGAAGACCCAGTGAAGGGCTGACCAGATAGCTCAGCAGACTAAAGGGCCTGCTTAGGCAGAGCCCAGAGGCAGGGATTCGATCCCCTGTGTGCTGTGCTGGTCCCACCCCCCGGCTGGGCATGGTGGCACATGCCTGTAATCCAGTGCTTGGGAGGCTGCAAATAGGAGCATCACTATGGTCTGATTTATGTAGTGAGACCCTGTCTAGACCCCGTACTAGAAGGAGAAGAAGTCAATGATAACAACTCAGTGGTTGCTCTGCACCCAAATTAATTTTTGCAACTGGGGTCCAGAAAGCTTGGAAACCTGCAGTCAGCATTTGAATTACAAACAGTGTCGCCTACCTGGCTGATGTGTGCAGAAGGCAGATTTTAGGGTGGGACGGTAGCTTATCACAGACCTGAGGAGAGTAGGCTTGAAAAGCAAGAGGTGCAAGGAAAGCCTTGGGTCTCATTGCACCAGGGGCTCCCGGCTTGGGTGGAGTTGGGTGCAAACCCCTGTGTGTGCCTTTGCTTCCTGCAATGGCTGCTGGGAAAACACGCTGCTAGGTTGGGTCTCCAGGGGCAGAGGCTGCGTTGCCTACCAAGGCAGTCTCGTGGTGAATTCCCCAAGCACAGCCTACACAGTGAGAACAGCCTTCCCACATAATAATGGCCCAGGAACTTGTGTTCAGGATCATCACCACCTGCCAAGAGGTTGGAGCCTTGGGTCTGTGGGAGCCTTTATCGCTGTCCTTTGGCCAGGGCTTGTTTGGGTTGAAGATTGTAAGGCAAATGGTGTTCTCATGCAGATGCCCTTTCTTTCCCTCTGGCTGAGGAATGAGACCCCCCCCCCCCCCCACATACACACACTCCGCATCAGGATGCAAAGACACGGACTGTTTCTTAGCCAAGTTTTAGCATCCTCCCCAGCTGCACCAGTGTCCCTGGACCGTGGCACCACAGTGGTTTCCTGTGGTTCCCTCCTTTCATGGCAGGGAGGCTTGTGGCAACTCTGCTGTGACCGGGTTCCTTTGCTGGGAGGCAGGAGCCCTGGGAGCTTGCTGTGTGTGCAGTGAGGAGCTCATCACCCATGGCCACTCCCCCAGCCACTGCTCCCGACCACCTTTCTGCTGCTCTGGTTGGTTACCTCTGCAATGTGTGAAGCACATACACCGCTGTCCTCTGTGCTTGCCCTAGAGCTTTCCATTTCTTCTGCCTTCAAGCACCAGACTCTGTCCTTGCTCTGTCACCATCCTCATTCACTTCTCGACACAAGCCTGGGGCCCAGGTGTCCCCTCATTTTAGGGCTCTGCATCTTTCCAGTTTAGGGCTCTGCATCTTTCCAGTGGCTCTGAAGCTCAGTCACTGAATCTTGCTCATGCCCTCCTCTATATAGCCATTCTCTGGATGGAAAATGGGCGCCACAGGTCTCAGGGATCCTAGTGCTGACTGCATCCTGGCCCTGCCACGTGCCGTGGATCTGGGGCATTCATAATCCCAAGCCTCAGCTTCCCCATTTGGCATTAGTGGGGTTTTGTGAGAAGCCCCTGATTCCTTGTGCTGATTTTAGGTCTTCTATTTCCTTCTTGGTACTTTTTCTTGACCCACCTGCACCTGTGCTTGCTACTGCTGCCTCTGGGGAGCCTGGAGTCCAGACAAAATCTCCTTGGTAACCAGTAGACTAATTGTAGGTTTTTAAAAACCCTAGAGGACTTCATGGATTCAAAACTACTGAAAGAGCTAGAAACAAAGGGGGTCTGAAAGGCAATGCAGATGTGCATCTGGGATGCTTGGTGATGGAGGAATACTGGGGACTCCTCTCTAGGGTGAGGCGGGTGGTACCAACTGGGTGGAGTTGTGCTGGTACCTTTTGTCCCCTGGTGCCACTCCTGAGATCAATTCCTATGGCAAAAGGATGTCACCTGGGTGGGCTTGAACTCATCCCAGGGACTTGTTAGAGGCAGCAAGTTCTTTTCCCCTGGTGCCATAAATGGAAGCGAGAGCCAGGCTTTGTGTAAAAAGGGTTTGGTCTGGCATGGAGATGCAGGCACAGTGAGTGACAAGGCACCTGCAGCAGTTCCACAGGTGGCAGAGAAACAGGGCCCTCAGCCACACCCAACCTTTAAGGAACTGAGTCTGACCAGTGACCAGGAGAGAGGTAGAGGCAGAGCTTCCCTGATGGCTCTGTGGTCCCCTGGCAGGGAACCAGCTACGCCCACCTGCATTTCTGACCCCAAGACCTGGAACAGAGCAGTGTGTGTTGCTTTATGCTGCTCAGTGTGGCAGTTTGTTTCTTTTTTTTTTTTTTTTTTCTTTTGGTACTGGGAATCAAACTCAGAACCTCACACTTCTCAGGCAGGCAGTGCTATTGAGCTACATCCCCAGCCAGTGTGCTGTTTTCTTAGGCCAGCACTAAAAACTAGTCCCAGGGTGCAGAAGGGTTAGCAGCTACTGCAGCGCTAGAGCTGCTTGTGCTGGCTACGGTGGCTGCTGGTGGTTCTGGTGTAGGAGGCTTTGGAGTGGAAACTTGCTGTTTATAGATATTTCTATATATTTTTTTTTAAAGAGAGGCCAAAAAATTTTTTTAAAGAGATACTATGTAAAAGAACTTGGTTTTCAAAAACATTTCTGCTGGGTAGATACACCTGTCATCTCCCACTCAAGCCTAGCCACTGTGGGTGGAGTATGTCCTATGTATGTGTGGAGTGTCCTACATGTGTCCTAGTGTGCATGGAACGTGTCCTACATGTGTGGCATGTGAGATGGTGCTGGTCTAGAGCCTGTGGGTTTCCAGGCCATATGCACAGGAGAGACTGCCTGTCTCAAAGTCAGCAGTGGGCACCAGGGTTTTCTTGGGGGTTATGTGGAGTCACTGGGTGATGACAGGAGACTCCTGCTTTGGATGCGATGGGGCTTCATGCCCTTCTAGGCTGCTGGCCTGACCAATCTGATATTGCCTCCCACCCATTGGATCTGTTGCTTCGCTCTAGTGGCCAGTGGCTCTGTACTCAGCCCTTTTACCCTCCGCTCTGGAAGGCAGCTGCTTGTATGGGGCAAAGGTGGCTCAGTGGCTCTGGTGATATCTCCTGGGTGCAGGTGTGGAGTGGTGTAGGCCCCTGCTTTTGTGAGTGTCCCAGTACAGCGGGAGTCATTGCTGTCTGGGACCAACATTTTGGGACTCAGTCCTGGCTACTTTCCAGTCCCTGCCCTGACCACTTAGTCCCTGTTGTCCTTTCTGTGCCCCCAGGCGCACTGGCTTCTGGCTTGTGTGTGCCACCTACAGGCAAGGAGGGGCTGCCAGCTCCTGAGGAGTCCTTGGGAAGGCTCTAGCTCCTTCATTTTCACCTGCCACCCTCCCACCTGCTACTC
>PVKA01034493.1:0-23415 GCA_004027165.1 Ctenomys sociabilis
CTACACCTGTCAAAAGTGGGCACTCCATGGACATTCAACTAACTTAGGTGCTTGAACTCAACACCACAATCCAACACAGTCCAGCATTCTGCAACCATAGGGAGTTATTCAAAGAAATTGTTGACCATATCCATTTACAGCTCAGCTTAATATTATGGGCTCACGATGTATACTTCATTTTTATACTTTTATACTTTTCTGCTGGATTGTTAAGACCTAGGTAGATCAAAACTTATATACCAACACAAGAACTTTATATTTCCTATGTGGTCATTGATGTCCTCTCAGGGTTTATCTTGTAGTCCTGTACATTATTCTGTAGTTCCTTTGTCTGTATCATCCATGTGGATGAGTCACGGCCAATGCTTGACCAGATTGCTCTCTGTGAGAGCTTGAGAGAAAGTTTTCTCTTCATGTGACTCTCCACAGGCACACTTTAGAACTTCAATCTCTTTCCTCTGAGGCTCCATAATCTCCTTGTTCAGAAAATTTGGAGCTCACCTGAGTCTCATGATGTTGCAGTACAGGTTCTCCTATGTCCTGAGTCTTCGCTGACCTTGAAAGGCTAGGGCCAAAATGTTGGCTGGCCTTGTGGCTCTTCTATTTCTCCAACTCTGACTTGTGATCTGGATAACAACTCTAGGTTGTTAACCATCCAGAAGAAAAGCTGATTAGTATCCTGCAGCATATGCCATTCACTTTGCCTCATCTGACTCAATTGATTTTACTTGTTGTACGTTTCCTTTTGCATTTCTGCTTTTTGCTTGTTATACTAGGGAGACTATATGATATTTACACATGTGTGTCTGGTTTATTTCATTTATGAGTATATGTTCAAGTGGCATCCACTTCAGTATAAATGCTTCAAACTTATCATTCTTAATATCTGAGTAATACTCCATTATATAGAAATACCAGATCTTTTTCAACCATTCCTCATGTGATGGACATCTTGGTTGTTTCCAAGATTTTGCTATCACCACACAAAGAATTTAGTAACACAAGCATCAGAGAGAGTCTGGTAATGAGTAACTTAAGGGGTGGTCTGAATGTAAGGTTTATATTGAATCTTAAAGAACAGTTTTATTGTGGACTGCTGGACTGTGTTGGATTGTTTTGCTAAATTCACACATCTATAGTATGTAGATGCCAATGGAATACCCATCTCTGACAGGACTAAACAAAAAAAAGGAGATACAAAGGAAGGTCCATTCTGTATCTGTGTATACAGTATAGTTAGGATAGAGATAAACCTACTTTCACTTAAATTGATGAGAAGAAAGATTTGTACTAATAGTGTTTGGACAGGACATCCTATCTGTATCTTGTAATATGGATAACCACTAAGAAGATAACAATGTATACGGTATTAATTATTGAAACTGTCCTATTATCAACTTTGAAAATGTCTTATTGCTATTTGTTTCTCAATAAAATAAAATTAAATTTATAAAAAGAACAGTAAGTTTGAGAAACGACAAGACAAAGGAAAGGAATTTAGACTTTCAACCTAAAAGGCAAGCTGAGGCACACAAAGTGTGAGAACAAAGAGTATATTAGAGCCAAAGAAAAGACAGCTACTCTCAGAAAAATATGAATTTATGTTTTCATGATAGGTGCTCTAGAAATGGTACATTAAGGGTCTGTTTGTGTAGATTAAAAATAAAGGAAACAATAAGAGGAAGTTAAACAGCTGGTTGTGATCATCTCATTGTTTGGTAAGTCTAGCACAAGTTATTGATTGGTCATTGTTTACTATATGCTCCAGATAAAAATCACAATAAGCAAGAAACAAGGCAACATCTAAAACATTTACTGAGCCAATGACATCACCAGCCCACCAGTGACCTAAAGTGATTCAATATGAAATTAATGAAATTATGAGACTTTAGAGGCACATTTTTAAGTTGTATATTCTGATACCCTGCATGACCCATTAAAAATGATCCTTGAGTCAAAAGCTGATTTCACAGACAAGTGAATTTCTGGAGAAAACACTCAAATATTTCTTCATTAAAATGGTTGAAGAAATGAAAGAACAAACACATAAGAAACTGAGTGAATCCATCACTAAGATGATTAATGAACATAAGGAAGATGCAATAAGCAACTGAATGAATTAAAGAAGACAATGTAGGGCATGAAAGACTTCAGCAATGAATCAGGAGTAATTAAAAGAAGCAAAAATCCTGGAAATAAAAATCTCAACTGAAAGTTTCAGTACTAGGCAACATGAGCCAGAAGATAAAATACCAGTTTAAGACAAGGTTGATGTAGTAGAACATTTACTCGGTAATCATGACAAAATAAGAGATAAGCAATAACTCCCAGGTAAACAAAAAAATAAGAATTATTGGATTTAAGAAAGTAGTAGATGGGGACAACCTTCTTGGGCCCCCCTCCTGTCCCTCTCTTGGACAGAAGCATTCTTTCTCTCAATAAATATATTCTGCTCATAAAAAAGAAAGTAGTAGAGGCAGAGACTACTGGTATAAATAACTATATTCATTGAAATGATGGCAGAAAAGTTTCCAAATTTAGAGAATGAAATACATACCAGGTAAAAGAGGCATGGAGAACCTCTAATGGACAAGACTAGAAAAGACCGTCTCCACATCACATCATGGTCAACATTCCAGAAACTCAAAGCAGAAAAAGTACCTTTTAGTACTGATAGGGAAAATTTAAAAATTACTGATAAGGGTAAACTCATCAGAAAACAGTAGATTTCTCAAAACAAATCTTAAAAGCCAAGACAGAATGCAATAAAAATTTTTAAGACCTGAAAGAAAATACAATTGCCAACCCACATTACTAGATCTTGAAAACTTATCCTTCAAAACTGATGGAGGAATAAAGACCTTCCACAATAAAGATAAGCTAAAGAAATTCATGGACACTAAATCAACCTGAAAGAAAATGCTAGAGCCTGGGAAGATAGCTCAGCAGCATAAGCATCTGCATGGCAAGTAAAAGGTCCAGAGTTTGATCCCAGAGGTCCAGAGTTTGATAATACTGCCTGCCTTGCTGGCCCCCTGGAACCAAGCTTGATGATGCACACCTATAATCCCAGCTGTAGTGACACTGAGACAGGGGAGTCACTAAGATTCCAAACTGTGTAGTGAGATCCTGTATCAAGAAAGAGAGAGGCCAGGGAGATGGTTCAGTGGAAGAAGCACTTCCCTGGCAAGCGCAAGGGCCTGAGTTCAACCCCCACTTTCACAGAAAAAAAGAAAGAGAGAAGGCTGGAGAGATATCTCAATAGAATAAGCACTTGTCTGGCAAGTTCAGGGTCCTGAGTTCAATCCCCAGTACCACAAAGAGAGAGAAAAGAATTAAACAGAATAACACTCAAGAGCTCAAAGAAAAGAATAAACTCACTGAAAGAGTGATTTTAAAGAAAGCAAACAGTGGGCATTACATTTTCTGAGCCCCTTCTATTTCTGTTATGCAGAAGCTTTCCTTCCCTCAATAAATTCTTTCTACTCTAAGTGAGGAAAACAAAAAGGATTAAAACACTAGAAAAATAATATAATGACAGTAATCAGCACATATCTTTCAATAACACTCAATATAAATGGTTTTAACCTTCAATCATAAGTCACAAACTTTGAGGTTGAATTATAAAACAAAACCCTATTATATGCTACCTGAAAGCGCAACACCATATGGAAATGATATGCCACAAAACTGGAGCCTCAAAACAAGCAGATATAACTGTTATTTTCTGACAAAGTTAATGTCAAACTAAAAATGGTTGAAAGAGATGAAGAAGATCAATGCAAATTAGCAAAAAGAACAATTCACCAAGCAAATAAGTGTAAACATGTGCACCCATGTCTGTGTACCCAATTTCAAAAAGCAAAAATTCCTTGGTGCCAAACAATGGCAAAATAAGCATAGTAAGAGGCCTTAATACCCAGCTTTCACAAGTAGACAGGTCAACCAGGTAATAATCAACAAGGAAATATCAGATTTAAGATGTACCCTAGAAATCATGGATTTGATAGACATCTGTGGAACATTTCATCCTACAATAGCAGGATACACATTCTTCTCAGCAGCTGACATTTCTCTGAAATAGATGATATTTTTGTACATAAAACAAGTTTCTCCCTAAATTACAAAATAATTATTTCTCCTGACACTGAGATTCTGCTCAAATCATCCTTTCCCACATCTACATGTGTTCAGGACATGTAGCTTTCATCTTCTAGGAGATAGTGCTGCTTTCTTAACATCTGGAAATATCATCCATTTTGATTTTAGTTCAGTATATGGTGAGACATAGGGAATGTCTCAGTTCATGAATGCTTTTATTTATAAACAATCTGGTTCTCAAACAGAAGCATTCAGCAAAATTTTCCTCCTTTGAAACAACATCAGGAGACAAACATGACCAAAGCCATTCTCCTCATACAAGCAGAGTCATCTTTCCAAAAATTGTAAAACAGAGAGTTCACAAACCAAGGTACCACCTTATGTGGGTCTAGACTCGATCCTCTGCACTTTGGTACCCAGTTAGTACAAACTCATGCTCAAACACCAACAGTTTTGAGACCTGAGCATATTTTCCCAAAAGAAATCATGAAAAACTAAATACTGATTCTGAGGCCCCAAAATTATACTTATAAATTTATTTTTCCAGGACTTTAACAATTTTGCCAATCATTTATTTCTTTCCCTTATCGTGGTTCTGTTTCCCTCTTAGTTTTACTGCTACTACCACTAACTTTCTTTGCAACCATGATTATTATATTTTATACAAATAAATCACAAGAAAACTACAGTGATGGATGTTTTAACACTCTAGCATAAGCACTATACATTTTCTGGCTGTTGTGACATGTGATTCATTCATGGCCTAACCAGGCTTTTCTAAGTCAGATTTTCTTTTGGACTACCAAGCAAAGTTATGAACATCAAGCAGATTTTTTTTTAACTTTCCTATTTAAGTAGTGCAAAATGACTTTGCAGGCATTTGACAACCAAGGTATCACTGTACAGGAAAAAATGTTCAACAAGATTGATTATTAGAGAAATGCCAATTAAAACTACATTGAGAAACCATATTATCCCAGAAAGAATGGCTACCCTCTAAAAATCTTACAATAACTAATGCTGGCATGAATGTGAAGAAAAAGAAACTCTTCTACATTGTTGACGGGTATATAAATTATTACAGCCCCTACAGAAATCAGTGTGAAGATTTCTTAAGGAACTTAAGTCAGGGGCTTGGGAGATAGCCTGGCAGTCTAAGTACCTGCCTGGAAAGTGCAAGGACCCAAGTTCAATCCCTGGTGCTGTATGCTGTGCTGGCCACTGAGACCAGGATGGTGGTGCATGCCGATAATACCAGCACTGGAGAGGTTGAGACAGAAGGATCACTAGTAGCCCAGGCTGCGTAGCAAGATCTTGTACCAAATAAATAAATGAATAAATAAATTAAAATCATAATTTTTTTTTATGTAGCTCTCCTCCTCCAAGTATATTCCCAAAAAGAGTTAAAACCATCCTATTCCTGGGATATAAGCATACCTGTGCTTATGGTGGCACAATTGGTAATACACAGATTTTGGAAAGAGCATAATATGTCCATCAACAGATGAATGGCTAAGAAAGACAATGTGGTATTTATACACAATAGAAAACTTTTGCCACAAAGAAAGACAAACCAAGCATTTTTAAGTAAATGGATACAACATAATGTTAAATGAAAATAGTTAGACTCAAAAAGATTAAATACTACACTTATATGAGGAAAAAATGGATATATATATATATACATATATATGACACTAATATA
This sequence comes from Ctenomys sociabilis, assembly GCA_004027165.1. Taxonomy (NCBI): domain Eukaryota; kingdom Metazoa; phylum Chordata; class Mammalia; order Rodentia; family Ctenomyidae; genus Ctenomys; species Ctenomys sociabilis. The sequence continues at coordinate 5,807 of PVKA01034493.1, forward strand.
TATATATATATATATGGTACTAAAACAAAAAATAAAACATATATACACAAAAAGAAAAAGGGAAATAGATATAGAAAATAGGGAGAAGTTCAAATAATCTCTCAAATTACCTGTTTCAGTGTTTCAAAAATATTTTAATACATCTGCTAATTTGTTCATTTATACTACTTTGTACATTGAAAAGAAAGTTCTGTGTCATTCCCTGTTTCTTCTTTATAAGAGAGAATCTTATCTATGCTTTGTACTCTGCATAACTACTTTGAAGATAATGATACATGGTATGTTGACTATTGTAATTCCCTTATTATTACATTACAAAATTTTAAGACTAAAAGTGAAGGTTGAAATCATCTTTTGCAGTTAATAATGATGCAAAAGTGAACTAAAACTAGAAACCAACAGTGAAAGAAACAGAAATATACAAATACATGTAGATAAACAATAAATACATTTGAAGGATCAATGGGTCACAGAAAATATTTAAAACAGTCTAGATTCAACTGACAATGGTAAGAACACACAACAGATAAGAACCTGTGGACAAAATGAAAGCAATATCTCCTAAAGCATATATAAGTAAAATAAAGAAGAGTTGCCAGGAAGCAAAAGGCAGGTAGACTTCTTGAAGATAGAGAAGGAGATAAGAGGAGAGGAAAAGGCAGAGGGAGAACTGAGAAGGGCAGTAGAGAGATTGAAAAGAGCTAAGAGACAAAAAAAGGATAGACCTAAAAGACAAAAAAAGAAAAGTCAGGTAGAAGAGAAGAGAGGATCACTCCACAACCCAGTCTGATTAATAGTCTTAGAAAGATAAAATAGAGAATAACAAAGAAATACTAACAAAAAAAAAGAAATACTAACAAATAATTCAGTAAAAGAACTAAAGGATATTAATTTCCATTATGAAAGGGACATTAATGTCCAATATAATTAATGAAAAGTGATCCCCTTTAATACATGCACATGAAATAAACTTCAGAATGCCAGCTATAAGAGTCGCTAAGAATCAACAACTGCAACCTAAGAGTCAAGAATAAGAACAGAATAGGGTTTCTCCACAGAAACAGTAAATATCTGGAGACAATGAAGCAGCACCTTCAGAAGTCTGACAGAGGGAGTTCTACAGTTTTTTAACTGTTCAAGCTACCTGTTAAATTTTATGAGAAAATTAAAACATTTCAAATATACAATATCTTTTTATAAGTTATTATTTTACCCATTCTTAGGAAGCAATTTTATCAACTAGGAATTGTGTACCATAGTTATAAAGCCAATTGCAGTCAGTGTAAACACACAGGATTTTGCTTTTGTTTTTATTTGGTCTCTTTCCTCTAAAAGACGTCTAGGAGTGGGAATACATCAAATATGTGTCTACAAGAAATCAAGGACATGATTTCTTCTATTTTCTGATTGCTATTATTAGTATCTTCATTCTCAAGGTCACTATGTAGATGTCAGAGGATCAGTCTGACATCTATAAGGCTACATGCCATATAGATGAGTAAGGAAGAGAAAACCAGAGTGGAAAAGGGCTTTCTCAGAAACCCCATTCACTAATATCTTGTTAGCACATGTACCCTAATGGAGTAGGGTTTGTCAGGTGAATGCGTTGCTGGACACATCATATAAAGATTCCTCTTCATGATATGAGGAGCTGGTGATGCAGCTCGGTGGTAAATATGTGCCTAGCACGTACAAGCTCTAGGTGTGATTCCCAGCCAGGAATAAACAATCTCAAGGTAGGAATGGAATAGTGGTCATAGATTATTTGTCTATAATGACAGGTATGCTCCACCTAAAAGAGGAGGCAAACCAAAAAGAAAAACAAGCCATGAGAATGGAGGCACCAAAGGCCCCATGGAATCCTCTAGCTGTTCTCAATCAAATAACGAAGGCACTATGGGAGAGAACAGGAGATTCTCTTAGATTGTGCATGACTGGCTCAGAGCATCATGAAGCTCTGGGACAGACCAGCTGCAGGGAGAGCCTAAAGCTCCAGTCTTAGACAGGTTTAGCTGGGACTCTGCTGGGATTGCTCAGCCAATCACAAACCCTTGCACTCCTCCCAGTCGCAGCTGCTGGCACATACCACAGACGAAATTCCCCACTACCAGGAGTGGAGATGATGCAATAGTGGGGTCCAGGTTTGACTCATGAACCCCAACCCTGAGCAGTACTCAACTCCAAGAGCAGCCTCTAAGAGAAATGTGTGCACAACTGACTGGTATGTCTGGTAGTCTGGCCAAGTGTGAGTAGCTTAAAAGTAGCTTTATCTTTTTTTAATTTTCTACAGAGTGTACAGGATCTCATTGAGTAGATCAGACTCGTAGTGATCCTCCTGTTTACAGCCTCCAAGTGCTGGGGTTACAGGTGCGTACCACCATGCCCAGTCTCAATTGCCATCTCTGGACGCCTTGGGGGCGGGGCCAGCATGGCAGGTCTGAAGATCAAACTCCCTGGTCCCTGGGTCTGACTAAGCAGGCATTTTAAGCCACTGAGCTATTTGGCCAGCCCTTCCATTGTATTTTTTTCATTCCTGAGGGGATGGGCATGTGAGTTATTTCCAAGATTTAGCTATGACAACTTGTCCTGCTGTAAACATGGATACACATATGTTTGCTGTGGTATGATGATTTTATGGATATACATATATTCATTGTGGTATGATGTTTTTAATTCTTCTGGAAAGAAACCCTGAAAGAGAATATCTAGATAGCTTATTTGTTTGTTTATTAAATAATAGTAAATAGTAATAAAAAAGCTTTGGAAATCATGCAAAATTTCACTAAACAACAATGGTTGCTATATGGCATAATGTTATCTTCAAATTAGTTATTTAGGTTACCAGATATAAAAGTGCCAACTTGGTTTTTAAAAAGTAGCATAAGAAATTTAAAAAAATAAAAATAAAAGAAAGGAAATTTAAGCATAAAGTGCTCCTTTCAAAAGACCAGCAGATATCACAGCATAATTATCCAAATTATCCTGCGTGTATACATAAATATATTTTTCCCTTCTTTCTTTTGTCCTTTTCCTCATCCCAGTTTTCTTTTCCCATTGAACAAATTATTTCCTTTTCACAGTATCTATTGTGCCTTTTAGATTATATTTAGTCTTCTAAGTTCTCACACTAGTGAGACAACACAGTGTTTGCACATGTGGGTTTGATTTATTTCATTTACCAATACAGTCTCTAGTTGTATCCATTTATTTACAAAAGCCTTGAATTTATATTTTTATGGCTAAGTAATGCTTCATTGTGTAAAAATACCACAACTTTTTTATCCATTCTTCAGTTGATGGACATTTGGGTTATTTCCAAGATTTAGCTATAACAACTTATGTTGCTATAAACATGGGTGCACACATATTACTGTGATATGATGATTTCAGTTCTTTTGGAAAAATATCTAGGAGGGGAATAGCTGACTTCAAGGTGGCCTCCAATCTTAGCTTTTTGAGGAATCTCCATTCGATTTCTATAGTGGTTGTACCATCCTACACTCCCACCAGCAGTGGAGAGGGATTCCTTTTTCCCCATAGCCTCTCCAGTATTTATTGGCTGACTTCTTAATGATAGCCAAAAGAACTGTTAGTTTGAGTGGGACTTCTAACCCCAGTTTTTAAAGGAATTTCCTCACTGATTTCCACAGTTGGTTGCACCAGTCTACATTCCCACCAACGTGGAGAAGGGGTCCTTTTTCCCCACAGCCACAAAAGCATTTGTTAGTGGTTGATTTTTTCTTTATAATAGCCCTTCTTTCTGTGTGTGATGTAATCTCAGTGTTGTCTTCATTTGTATCTCTTGAATGATAATATTAAATAGTGAATGGATACAAAGGGCAAATAACGATTTTAAATCTTCAAAAATGCATGTGTATTGTTTAACCTTCAATAAAAACTGTGAACAGTTTTTTTATTATTTGATGACTAAGGTAAATGTTTATATCTATTCAAGGAAAAAGAAATCAGGACTATAAAGTAAACTTTATGATAAAATTCCACTTTGGGACATTTAGGTGGGGAAAATATCTGTGCAGAGACACAGAGCACATTCTATGGAACATATAGGAGCATAAACTTACAGAATAAAATTTGGAAAGACAAACTCCAAAGAATAGAGTAAAAGCCCAATGTGCACCTGTAAAAAAGTGTGCACCTCCTGTTAGCCAACTTTCCTTCACTGTGACAAAATGCCTGAGATAATCGACTTGTAAGAAGGCAGGGTTCATTGTAGGTCACAGCCTTGGAGGCTTCAGTATGTGGTAGGTTGGAGTGTTGTTTTGGAGCCCATAGCTACTCAGCTTATCATGGTGCTCCAGAGGATGTAACAGAGGAAGCAGTTCACCTCACGGCAGCCAGTAAGCACGGGGATAAAGAACACAGCTCCAGTAACCTGTTCTCCCTCCACTAAGCCCACTTCTGAAATTTTCCACCACCAGTAGAGCCAAGCTGAACACTCAAGTGTTAAGGGCTATTCCAGATCCGAACTATCAAGCAAGCACATGTGCCATATATATATATATATATATAACACTTCTTGAATGAATTTAAGTTCTATCTTCAGAATACATACTTTAGGCTTTCTTTGTCCATTTTGTATTTTGTCTCCATTTGTAGTCAAGTCTTTTGGGTGCAATTCATCTACAGGGTTCTGTCAGAGATTTATAGGTTATATGTAGATGTCCCCCCAAAAGCCTCATAAGTGAGGCTATTAGGTGAGTGGATTATGAGTGTGTAATACTGGATCATGGATGTATAACACTGGAATAATCTGTTGATGTTTTTATCACCTGGTGTAAGGTTGAAGAAGCCAGGGGAGAAGAGGTGGGCCACTGTGGGCATAGAGATACAGATACAGATATAAGTACAAATAAATATATAAATATCCCTTCTACTTCACTGAGTACTGCAACTTCCTGCCTATTATTCCATGGACTATTTCTCCTCTGCATCCACCTTCCCTTAGAGCATGCTGACTATAAACAGAAACCTCTAGAAACTGAAATAAAATAAACCTTTCCTAGGGCCAGGGAGATAGCTCAGTGGCATAAGCACCTACCTGGCAAGCACAAGATCCTGAGTTTGATCCCCAGCACTGACAAAAATAATTAAATAAAATTTAAAAATAAAATTAAATAAAATATAGAAAATATACTTTTCTATAAATTGTAGGTGTTGGGTATTTTGTCCCAGCAACAAGAAAGTAACTAAGATACAGGGGCTAGTTCTTCTCTTTCATCCCAGCTGCTGAGATCATTCAAGTGCTTCATAAGAACTCTGAGGGCCCACCAGGGGAAGTTGCATATCCACCTTTTCACTCTTGATCAGCATCCTTTGAGTGGCTTTTGTTTCTGGGATTTTCTTGACATTGCCAGTGAGATTCAGCTTTCACCTGTTATAATCACTAGGTCACCTTCAACTCATGCTTAAGCAATCATTAGATCACCCTTGACTCCAGCAAAGAGCCCATTCTTGACTGAACATTCCAAAGCAAGTAGGCTGTTTTCTTCTTTCGGCTCACTGCCCAGTAGAAGAGAGGGGATTACTGGATATGTCTTTAGGATGTGGTATGATCTAGGAGTCCTCCAAGGTCTACACACAGTATTCCTCCCCCTCTCAGTACCATCACCTAAAACAACAGGCATGGAATTGCCAGTCTTGGGGAGGCCTGGAGGCAACAGGGCAGCAGTGACTGTTCACTCTCAAATCTCCAAATACTAAGGCTAGGTACCCCTTGAGCCCAGGCCCTTGCTGCCTTTCCAGCCCAGAGAGAATGGATTGCTTGGGGCAGCAAAAGAGTCACAGCACAGTACTTGACTCTTCTATCTAAGGCTTTCTCTTTTTCCAGCCTCCAATTCCTTCCCTCTAATCCTCATAGCACACCTACTACCAGTCTCTTGCTGTCTGTCCACACTATAGAGCGAGTCCACATTCTCTCATACTGGAGAGAGCTGCTTTCTTTTCTAAGGTAAAGAATGAAGTGCCTTTGTCCTTCCTATAAACTATCTCTAACACAAATGATTTTCTGCCAAAGACCATTAGGAACATATCACTGATTCAAGTTGAGTTTATTATTTGTTTTGACAAAAAAAGTTGGAGGGAAGGAATACACACTGTGGGAAACTTCAGTACACTGCAGTCAGAAGGAATTACAAAGGACTTCCTATGCTTACTGCATTTTGGCTTGTGCCAGGTAATTTGGGGGAGAGGTTAAGGTAGCAGGATAGTCCTCTGAACTGAATACTAAATGAAGTAGTAGTGGGGTAGTTATATCTTTAGGTATATTGATAAATCTTCCCTAAAATGTGAGAGGACTACACCAGGGCTAAAGAAGCAGTAGCTACTCACACAGTCAGAAAAAAAGATATCTGATATGTTCTGCTTGGGACTATATTCATGTGTTTTCCAGAGTCAGACATAGAGTGGTTATGTGTTCATATCTATTTGTCATGGCCATGATGTGGCTTGATTGATGTGGGTGTCACGTGATCTTGTTCATATTCTGCAGGAGCACCAAGGCCTAATTGTTAAGGCCAGTCCATCTTCCAGACACCAGGGGCTGTTTTTTTTGTTTGTTTGTTTTGTTTTGTTTTTTTCCTCTCACTGGTCAATTGCAATGTGATTATACCACATCAAGCAACAAATGTCATGTCCACAATGAACTTGAAAGGGCTGGCCATACTAAACCTAAAGCTAATACTGTGGTCCAGTGCTGGTCTGATCTCAACGGATCAAAATGCAAAGCTGAGGAGGACTGTGACTGACAGCCTAGCACCCACAAATAGAGAAAACTTATGAGTAAATGCAGATAGCTTCCAAACTGCAGTGGCTCAACTTACAACCTTTTGATTTTTGACTCTTTGGAAAAGTAAATCTATATAACCATTCTGTTTTTCACTTTCATCACATTGTTCAATAAATTACAAGAAATATTCAGCCCTGTATTTTAAGTAAGTTCTGTATTATATGACTTCACCCACCTGTAGGCCAATGTAAATGTTCTGAGCATTTAAAAGTAATCTAGGCTTCGCTTCATACTCAGAGAGTTGAATGTATGAAATCCACTTTTTACTTAAAACATATTCAACTTATAAGGTTTGGGGCCAGGGATATGGCTCAGTGGTATAAGCACCTGCCTGACAAGCACAAGGTCCTGACTTCAACTCCTAGTACCCCCAAAAAAACACCAAACTAATAAGGTTTTAGCAGTTCATAATCATACTGTAGTTGAAGCAGCTTTTGAACAAAGCACAAAGCACCATGTGAGGCTGCAGCAGCTTGCTGACGCATTCAGGCATTCAGCAAATTTAGAGACGGCAGCTGAACATGACCATGAATAGAGCAGACTCTGGAGAGCAGATATTATGTCCCTCTTCATTATAGGGAAGAAGGCCTACCAAAAATAGGCAAAGCTTCAATCTATAGAGATTTTAAATACTGGCATATGAAATTATTTTTGCAACTTATTTGTTTTCCTTTGAATGCATCTTATCCAGGATTGCTGCTAAGGACTATCAACTGCAAAGGGCAGCTCAGTTCTCCATGAGCCACAGAACATTAATGTGCATGTCTGATTTTTGTGCTCAAAGCTGGACACTAAGAAGGCACTAGGCCATCTCTCCCTAGTTATGTTCCTTTATTTTACACCTTTAGGACCTGACACAAATTGTGGAAGGGTGGCCTTCTGAGAAAATTGAGCCAGCCCTGCCTGTTCCAAGAGTTACCCAAATGAAGCTACCATGACAAGTATAGGCTTTAGGGCCCAGAACTATAGTTTCAACCACAAGCAGGGGCAGCTTTCATTGATGGGCAAAAATAGAGAATTATGTGGCTACCACAGAGGATGGAGTATTTTATCAGAACAGAAATAAGTCATCTTCTTAGAATGAAAATAATGGGAAAAGGAGCATGGAATTTAGTTACATCCACAGTCTTAGAAGAGAATTAAAAAGACTTTAGCAGGAACATACTGTCTCTACAAATCGGGCTTACTCAGTGACTCAAGGGAGAATTGGATCAGCTTAAGAAACAACTTCTACTCTTTCATTCAGAGCACAAGCTGTGGGAAAGGAATAAAATAAATATAAAATACGCACTGATTAAACTCCAGGAAGGAAAGGATTGCTTAAGGAGAAAAGCCAGAAATCTCAAAGATCAAGCAAAACAATTTTAAAAGGAAAAGAAGCTACACATGGACTGCTCATTAAGCAGAGGTTGGGGCTGAGTGACACATTACCAGAAAAGAGGGGGTGACAAGGCCAAGGTGACCTCACAGAGGAAGACAGAACAAATTTCAGAGTCACAGGAATGAGGGCCTGGGGACACTGGTCTCAGGAAACTCACATGGTCCAGACTCCCCAAGTGGCAAATGGCAAATTAATACAAGCAAAGAGGAAAACAGCCTAGGATGATTCTTTTTTTAATTTTTATTTTATTAAAGTAAAAATATCAATGAGACAGTTTTAAGATACCTTGACAAGATGGATTTGATAAATTAATACATTGCAAACTGTTTTCATAGTTTTGGTATCATACAAGGTGTATACATGATATTATACTTAAGATATTATTATAGCATATGTCTCTTATCAGTAAATTAAGAGTGTAGCTATTTACATATCTTATTTTTTATACCTGAATTACATCAAAAATTCAATAATTAATACTTTCTACCTTGCTATTTTCCTAGTGGTTGTCCATAGTACTAAAAGCGGACATAATATCCTGTCCAACCACCATTAGTACAAATCTTGCCCCTCGTAGAATTATGTAGAAGCACGGCGTTATCTACCCCAACTGTACTGTCCATACACACACATCATAATTCTTCCTTTCTATACCCCTTCCTTTGTCTACACCTGTCAAAGACAGGCACTCCATTGTCATTCAACTAATTTAGGTGCCTGAACTCGACGACACAATCCAACACAGTCCAGCATTCCACAACAATAGTGAGTTATCTGAAGAAGTTGTCAACCATAGCCATTTACAGCTCAACTTATTATTATGGCCCCGTGGTGTATACCTCATTTTTATAAATTTCTGCTGGATGGTTAAGACCTAGATAGAGCAAGACCTATATACCAACACATGTATTTTATGTTTCTTATGAGGTCAGTGAGTCCCCTCAGGGTTTATCTTGTAGTCCTGTACCTTGTTCTGTAGATCCTTTATGATTGAGTATTTACAAGAGGGACACAGACCATTCATATTGATATGAGACCAGAAACATCAGCACAAAATCTTTCAAGAATGAGTGTGTGGATTTCAGCATCTGGAAGGACACATGACCTGCACACTGGGGAAGCGTGCCTCTGAATTGTGCAGGATTAGGTGTAGGTAAGGGAAAGTGATGGGCTACAGCTCAGGATGTCAAGACGAGGAAAGACTGAGCACTGGCCTGGGCTGGCTAACAAGGAGTCAAGTCCTTGTTGACAGAAAGCAATGTTTCAGCTCATTTGTATGTGTCTCCCAAACATGCTGAGCCCGGGCCCAGGGTAGCTCTATGAATCCCACAGCCTGCACAGGATGAGGTCAGCTTGAAACATCTGTGGTCACTCTGATGTGTGCTGAAGACCACAGGGCTGCAGAGGGAAGCCACACTTCATAGGAAGAAGCCCCTCTTGTTCCAGAATAAGCAAATAAGGAAGTGGGTATCAGGAATCCATCTTTGAATTGCAATTCATGAAGTAAAGACTTTAGTTTCAGGACAATGAGAGTTCATATTCAAATTTGAGAGGCTTGCATACTGTTGTATTGCTTGAGCTAAGTTTAATCTGATAATGAAGTGCATCGAATTGTCTCTGTATTGAACCATATCCAAACATTAGTGGGCTTGAGCTAAAGAAAAGGGAATGAATTTTTGGCCTAAGGTACAATATATTGACTTGGAGCTGGCTTAAGTATAGTCCCATTGTGACCCACTTCAGAGGACAATCGGGGTTGACCCCAAGTTTGGCAACTGGAGGTAGGGTTTTAAGAGAACAGACTTTCCTCATTATGTTTTCTTAAAAAGTGAGACATATCTAATAGAATCATTATAAGAATTCTAGGAAGCATACAGCAGGTATTGGCCATTTTATACTACTTCCATGCCAGTAGTTCAACAAGCAAAAGTGCCAGACCTTCTTGAGCAGTGGACCCTGACTATTAGGAAGAGTTGAGATTGGTCCTGCATCATAGGAATATGATCCCTGCTCTGGCTCGGGAAGGCCCCCTGAAACTTGCTAGTGATTACTCACAAACCACAGCCTAATGACAGCCACAGGCTAACAAGAACAAAGTGACCAGAGATCATTAAGCCCTCAGATAAAGGCTGAAGTTACCTCATTCATCATGCAGCCCAGCCAAACAGCCCACAATGATAAGAAATTTAAGATGGGTAATAGAGAAGGTAGACGGGAAACATAATTGTAGTCTCTGGGCCAGCTACAGCAATAGAGATATAGACTGTTCTACTAATACTAATGTTGCAGTATTTTTCAACTCTCACCAGTGACCACTTTGAAGAATCAATGGCAGTGAATTTAATGCAAAACACTGAGTGGGGGAAAAGATGGACTGAAGCTGTCTTTGTCAGGACCTCATCCATATCTCTCACCCTTCCTGTGGAGGACACAGTAGCCCAACTGCCATTAGCCAACATATGCCTATCTGCTTTGCTTTGCTTTTCTCTGCTCTGCTCTGCTCTGCTCTGCTCTGCTTTGCTTTACTTTGCTTGCTTCTTTCCTTCCTTCCTTCCATCCTTCCTTCCTTCCTTCCTTCCTGCCTTCCTTTCTTCCTTTTCTCTTTCTTTCTTTCCCTAGTTTGTAGGCCTGGGGATTGAACCCAGGTCCTTAGAACTGAGCTACATCCCCTGCCACATCTTTATTTTTTCATTTGGATACAGATTTTCACTAAGTCACTAAGTTGCTCATGATAAATTCAAGCTTAGGCTACTCCTGTCTCAGCCTCCTAGAGTTCTGAGATTACCAACACAAACATTTCTTTTCTAGAGACAGTCTCTATCCTCAAGATACAGGGACAGAAGAGATAGGGTGTTTGCATATATCAGCTTAGCTCCTCCAAAAGGTAGCATCATTTTACACCTGAGTTTCCGAGCACTGTGTCGAGTTGTCACCCCTGTGCCAACTGGCTTAATAATGCATCCTACTTGTTTTTTTGTTTTGTTATATTTTGTTTTGTTTTATTTTTTAATTTTATGGTAGGGTCTATAGGATCTCACTGCGTAGATCAGACTCCTAGTGATCCCCCTGTTTACAGCCTCCCACATGCTGGTATTACAGGTGTGCGCCACCACACTTAGTCTCAATGGCATCTCAGCACACCCCAGGGGCAGGGCCACCATGGAAGGCTCAGAGATCGAACTCTCAGCCCCTGTGTCTGCCTAAGCAGGCACTTTAATCCGCTGAGCTATTTGGCTGGCCCTTTTCTTCTATTTCCAGTCTATTCCTCCATGATCCCTTACTGATGTTAGCCATGTGTTCATGCCCCTGTGCCCAGGTATCATTTTGGCAGAAGCTAACCAAAATAGTCCCCTTCACAGAGCACTAGAGAACCAATCCATTACTTTAAAAAGTTGGAAACAAACAGAACCAAATACATATTTACCTTACTTACTCTGTAAAAGATGAAATTATCTTACTAAAAATTTGCTAAGGACAAATATCTGTTTATAGAATTCCTCCAGCTAATGAATGAAGAGAAAGTGGATTAAAATCATTTGCAACTACTAAAGAACTACTGAATCCAGGCAATCATCAACTTCTAACCTTAAAACAACAAAAAAATCTGAATACCATGATCCGTCCTTCTTTGAAAGCACATATCAACCATGATGTATGGCCTTGTTCCCCAGAAATCAGTGCTGAATCTGATTATATCTTAGGACCTAACTATCAACTTAAGGAAAATGTAAGGAACAAATAAAGTACTAAGTTTCAACCCTGGAAGGCAATCAGCAAAACACAAACGGTGAGAACTCAATGGAACCAACCAAAAATTTCTTCTACCAGTAACAATGGTTGTTTCAAGAAAAGAAAAAAATAAAATAGAGAGAAGATTCAGTGGACTTAGTGACATTAACCAGCTGCAATGCTGACACTTTTTTGGACCATCCACAAAGGCAAGGGTGGAGGGGGATGGGAATAAAGGAGTAGTGGAGGAGAACAGGAGTAGCTCAGCTTTTAAGGAAATACTGTACTTACACAATTAAATTTACCTACTAATTGGCTCGACATCTAGCAAGACTACTTTTTTCCATCAGAGAGGGAAAAAATAGATGAAAGCTGAAGTGGAGTTGGAGATGACTTTGGAAATGAGAACACAAACCTGTTAGGTTTGCAACAGAGAACTGGTGCTCTGCTTTAAAACATGTTTAACTCACCCTAGGGGTTCTGGAATTATAAAGTTACAGGGGTGTCTAACTTATGAAAACCTTCATGTTTTTGCTCTTGTATCTCATTTCCATCTTGTTACCTTCTTACAGAAAAAAGAGAGCATTTTACTCTTTCTGTGAACTAAGCATGCATGCATTCATCTCTACAGAAACACCTGTGCCCCAGTGCGCCTCCTGGAGTCAAAACTCAAGGACCTCTTTTGACACTAAAGAGAGCTTGAATATGAACATTTCAGATTGCTTATTTGAGGAACAGATTTTTCAAGATGCACACTTATTTCCAAAGGCAAGTAAAGAGACTCTTTGTTATTATAAGTACTTGCTTCAGCATTTCCTCCATTTATTCTACCTGAGCAGGTGCACAGTCCTCAATCTAAACTGTCAAGAAAGGAAAGCTTGCAATTTCCATCACTGGAAAAGGAAAAGGACAAAATAGAGGAAAATGGAAGGGAGGGAGAGAGAATACATGAAATTGACACATACAGGGGTGGGAAGAAATGGAGGTAGAGGGGAGATAGGAAAAAGAAAGTGATAAATTTATGATTTTGCATTTTTCTTGGACATTTTGTTAATATATAAGCCATTTAAATATAGAAAGATTTAATATGTTTGCCTTACAGATGGGGTGGGAAGTTAGAGACCTTTAAATTGTTTCCCAAAAAACATATAAAGAAAGAATATTCAATAGAAAGTAATTAAATAAAACTACTGGTTATTTACATTTATCCTTCCTCACCTTCTGAAGGAGTGAATATTGTAGAGGGCCATTTATTTCTTTAGGCTAAGCACATGTAGGAATGATTTGGCAGGGCTACATTTTTTTACATAAGAAGAGAGCCAGATAGAAAGATCTAGAGGGATGAGGACACAAAGGAGGTACTGAAGGAGCACAGGAAGGTGTGGAGAAGGCATGGGAGAGAAAGTGTGAAGACAGAGCATGACAGAAATGGGAGATCTTCTCTGGGAAGAGAGGCACCAATGAAAGACAAATGGATAAAGTAGCTATTTAAAACTTCTATTACAAGATATGGCATGTAAGATTCCCCTGTATACCACGTCGCCATCTACTACAAAATCTTTGGGAAAATACATATGAGAAAAACAGGCAGAGAGAGAGAGAGACAGAGAAAGAGACAGACACAGAGAGAGAAAACTTTCAAACCAGGTGTTTTTGTTTTACAGGAAGAAAGTACAAAAACCCAAAGATTGGGCCTACAAAGACCATTGCAACTGAACCTCATGCTAGGAAATAAGACATGCCTAAACTTCCACTTGGCTCATCATGCATACACTAGAATGTACTTCATCAAAAACAAGGGATCGGGCAGCCATCCGGTAAGAAATCTAATCTCTTAGCTAGAAAATAATTAGAATCCTCTGCTGTACTTGCCCAAAGCACTGACGCAGGTGACTGGTTGGTTTGTCAGCTTATCTTACCAATTATCACCACCAAAATTACAAAATCTCAGTTTGGCCCATGAGTCACCAGTGGGCCAAACAGCTGCCACTGTGCACTTGGCTCTGGTCCTTCACTCACTTCCTCTATGTGACAAGGAGGGCTTTCCACTTGACTTATTAGACTCCCGAGTGACCTGAGCTTTCCTATCTGATAGTACAAGGCAGGTGAATTATTTCAAAATCAATGTACAGAAAAGTACCTCTTTATAACATTTATAATAGAAGGGCATTACATTGTTTAACCCAGGAATTATTTACATGGCTTTCATGACAAGTAAACTTTAATAAGGACCAGTTGCTTGGCTCAACTTACAAAGCCCTGCCTGATGTCTGGAAAACCTACTAAAATGTTCTTAATATTGTTTGTTATAATATATAATACCAGGTAAAATTGAGTGAGTGTGTTTTGAAGTACTTAGGACTAATGTCTGTATCAAATAACCTATCTGAAAATACTGTATAGCCTCAAATATTTCTCTCATCCTTTAGAAGGAATTGTGCAGCAGATAAAATAACTCAGAGAAGAAAAACATAGCAGGTATGAGAAATTGCTACTGAAGTAAAACATATTAGAAAGAAATACAATTCCAGCAGAAAAGTCCTTCCAGAAGACAGGGATCTGAACATAATCCATATATTTATTTAATTGTATCTGGTCTATTTCCAAAAATGGCGGCAAAAGTTCATAATGGGAGGAGGGAGAGAATGTTGCTAAGAATGCAGCTCAGTAGTAGAGAGCTTGACTAGCATGCCCACAACCCTGAATTTGGTCCCCAATACCACAAAAAACATCAAAAAGTGACAGTATAGCTTGATGGAGAAGCATATGGTTAGTGTGTAACAGGGGTCTGGGGTTCAATTCAGAGAGAGAGAAAGAAAATATATATACACAAATATACATGTGAAAGTGCATACATGTGAATGAAACTGGGTAGAAAAGAAGATAAATCAATATACCAAATATGTGAGCTACTGGTAAACCACTCTTAAAATTCACATGTTCCTGATAGCAAAGGCCAAAAAAAGGGAATAATATGACTTATAGTTTGCTCATTTCCTAATACAAAAAAGGATTGCATGGCTAGGAATATAGCTTAGCAGCATAAGCACCTGCCTGCCAAGCACAAGGTACCAAGTTTGATCCCACATATGGGAAAAAAAGCATTATATAAATGCATAAATAAATTATTACAGAAATAATTTAAGTTCATCAGTAGAGGACAGAAATTTTCTTATACAAAAGCCTAGAAGATATTGACCTCATAGCCCTTGTACCAAAACACAAAAAACAATAATGACTGGGCAATAACTGAAGGAGCTTATCCAGCAGTACTCATACTACTACTTGGGTCTGAAGCAAGCTATTGAAATATTTGTCATCCACTAAATTTCAGATTAAGAAATTATGTCAAGCACTTTTATACAACAAAGTTAAGTGCTTGCAGGATGCCAAACTGATTTTGGCTCTCCTATCCTCTTTCCCTTCCTTCCATTAGGGAGATTCTAGCAAGCAGTGAAATGGTATGGGTGTCCACTGTCAGCAGGACTCTAAGTTTCTAAATACTAAAATTCATTCCTGCAAAGTCAAAAATGGACCAAACATACTTCAAGGAACATTGCAATTTCAGGAAATCAGTATCATCCAAACAGCAGAATCAGATTAGTAGAATCAATGCTGGGATTGGGAGAGCGAGTGTTCATTAGCTTTTGTCATGGAAGTTCATTTGATGGAGCATGAATGCCTTTCATTTCTACCACTTCCCCTTTCAGACACTGTTTAATTAGGTTAATAGAAACATTTAAGGTCTTGATAGTCTTTTAATTCACCTGCACAAACAGGGACAGTCTGAATTCAATTTTAGAATGATATGGTCATTTGAAAAAGCTTTGCCTTTATTCTCTCAGAACATATTTGTGGCATCTTATTAACATTTTCCAAATTGAATGAATCTGTCTCTTTGTGTTAGCAGATAACTTAAGAATAGGAAGAGGCCAGCAGTCATTAGCAATTTATTGTCCTTGCTGACAAATTGGGAGCTGGGCTGCCCAGAACATTAGGTTATAAGGGCAGCAGACAGATCTGAAGGCCCAGTGGTGCAGACTGAGTGACATCAAGACACACTCCACTTCCTCCACATGCGTCAGCCAACCCAGGTCTTTGCTTCCCCTCACTGAGCACTCCAGAAGTTGACAGAAACATGTACTTTCCCGGGCAACTTTACTGAACCACCATGCCTCGTCATCCTGGACAAGTACGGAAGGAAAACAAAAGCAAAGAAGCAGGAGAGGGAACACTATCTCACACATGTCACCTGCACTGAGGTGTGCCCGACACAAAGATCGAACCCTGAACAAACATCGGTTCTGCTGTCAGGTTGGTTACAATCAGGGAAGGAGCAGAGCAGTCAAGAAGCAATGACAGGTCTGTGCCAAGGCAGACAGGTATCATCGTGCTGCACAGGGCGATTACGAAGCCTGCACCAGGTGTTCTTCTGGTGCCAATCATTCCTTCTTCTATCCTTTCCAGAAATAAGAAAACTACCCAAGGGCAAAACAGTGATTCGGTAATATAACAAAAGTGTCATATCACAGGAGTAAAACTCAGTGCCTACCTCTGAGATTGCAAATCTCCCCACATCGAGTGACTATGCTGATTCCAGCAAAGGAAGTAGCAGTGTACAGCCAGTAGCACAGTTCCTGCCCTGGTTCCTCCTCCCAAGCTGTACTCACATCTATCTAGAATGGAAATGTGTTGCAGGAGCAATTTAGACGTCCAGTACAATAACTTTTCTCCGAGTCCTTATCTAGCATCCTATCTAGACTACTACCAAGAAATAGGACATAAGTTTGCTTTAAAAGCAGTTACAATGTCAAGAAACTAGTAGACTGCAGACTTAGTTCATGGGAGGACCCCCAAGCTTCCCCTCCAAGCCAGTTCACTGCCTTCTCACACAAACTTTGTGAAGCATTGATGAGCTATAACTCAACCCACCAGAGCACTACAAAAAAAAAAATAGTCTTAGAATAACATGAGTTTGCCTCTTCAATCAGAGAGAATGCAGAGCCCTCAGCAATATTTCCAAAGACCTCTTTATTCTCCCATCTGATTTTCTTAAAACCCATAGTCTTCAAAACTTTCATTAAAAAATCAGAACAAATCCTAATTTATAGCTGTGAAGGGAATCAAAAGAAGAAAAATGAGGGGCATAACTTTCAAATTCACAAATAGTTAACTGTACACTAGGCTCGCTTCAGAGGAAGGTTGTAAAAGGAAATAAAAAGCTTGAGGTCTTCCCTGAAGGTTCTGTCCTGTACTAGCAAACAAAAGGTATGTGTGCCAGTGACCGGAACTCACCACAGAGGAGTGAGAAACCTCAATGCACCCTCAGTGAGGTGCAGTGTATCAGGCATGGGCTAAAGAAATGTTGAGTTTTCTAAGCAGCTTTTGCTTTTACCTGTTCAAGAAAACTGTTTGTCATCCAATGATAAAAGCAACAAAATTTCTGTTTGTTCCAATTGATATGAGAGATTTCATTCACCCAAAGTACATTCCTCTACTAATCAGCTTTTCTTCTGGATGGTTAACAACCTAAGATCACAAGTCAGAGTTGGAGAAATAGAAGAGCCACAAGGCCAGCCAACATTTGGGCCCTAGCCTTTCAAGGTCAGCGAAGACTCAGGACATAGGAGAACCTGTACTGCAACATCATGAAACTCAGGTGAGCTCCAAATTTTCTGAACAAGGAGATTATGG
>PVKA01034494.1:0-23413 GCA_004027165.1 Ctenomys sociabilis
TTTCTTTTTTTTTTTTTTTTTTTTTTTTTTTTTTTTTTTTTTTGTCTTTTTGAGACAGGGTCTCACTATGCAGTTCAGGCTGGCCTTAAGCTCACTCTGTAGCTCAGGCTGGTCTCGAACTCACAACAATCCTCCTGCCTCAGCCTCCCGAGTGCTGGGATTACAGGCGTGCGCCACCACGCCCGGCTTATTTCTGTATTTTAAAGGTTTCCTTCTTATTTTTATCTTTATTGTATGTGGTGATTAAACTGTATTAAAGTCATCTTTGATCAGCAGCTGAAATGCCAATATATGAAACTCACCATATGAAAAGGCCTATCTTCAAAGTAGTTGCTCAGATTACAAGATGTAGGCATGCATAGCTGATCAGACACTATGAGCACAAACTTGGAGTATGATAATATGCACTATATTAACCATTTTTGATCAATTATCTTGTTTCAAAATTCTTTATTATTTCCTTTCTCTTTAGAATAAAAAAATTGGTAATTTTGTACAGCCTTATCCCTGTGACCAACCACATGTATATAGAATATTTTCATATTCTATTATCTCTGCTTCCAATATTAGTATTTTTGTTTAAAATTATCTTAACCTAGAAAACATTTTCAATTATCCGTTATAATTTATTTATCGTTTTTTATGTATTTGGCATAGGGCCTATAGGGTCTCACTACGTAGATTGGACCCATAGTGATCTTCCTGTTTTCAGCCTCCCAAGTGCTGGATTACAGTCATGCGCCACCAAAACCCAGTCTTGGTTGCTGTGTCAGCGTGCCCAGGGGCATGGCCAGCACAGCACGCAGGGGATCCAGCCCTCCTCCTCATGTCTGCCTAAGCAGGTGCTTTAATCTGCTGAGCTATCTGGGTCAGCCCCATTCATGATAATTTAAACACAGAGATGTGTTGAAGTTGTCTTTTTCCGTTTTATGTTTTCAACACAAAATTGCTGGAACTGGATGATTTATTTTTTGGTGCACTGTGGATATACATAATGAACAGTCATCATATGGAATTTGTATCTGTGCAAGATCTCTTTCCTTCTTCTTTTATCCACTTTCGTTCCCCTCCCTTCAACCCCTCTGCCTTTCCGTATTTACAAAATGTTTTTCCATCTATACTTTTTTCCTTTTTCTTCTTTTCTTTCCCCCTCCCTAGTTATCCTTCCTATTTGAACATTTGCTTCCTATTTTCTAATATTTATTATACATTTTGATCCTTATTTACCATTTTGGCTTGTCACATGAGAGAAACCATGCAATATTCGAACACATGTGTCTGATTTATTTTACTTACTAGTATGATCTGAAAGTACATGAGTCAGATTATCTAGAAATGAGTAGTACTCCATTGTATAAATAAACCACATCTGTATCACTTTATTGGTTGATGGATATTTGGGGTATTTCCAAGATTTAGCTATTACAAACCGTGCCGCTGTGAACATGGGTTTGCATATGTAACTGTGGTATGATGTTTTAATTCTTTCAGTAAACTACCAAGAAGGGAGATAAGAGGGTCAAAAGCAGCATGTAGTTTTAGTTTATTTTTGAATCTCCGCACTGATTTCCACAGTGGCTGCACCAGGCTACACTCTCATTAACAGTGGAGAAGGGTTCTTTTTTCCCAAAGCTCCAGAAGAATTTGCTATGTACTAATTTCTTGATAATATCCACTCTACCTGAAGTGAGAGAGAATCTCAGTGTTGTTTTGTTCTGAATCTCTCTAATGATCAGGGATGTTAAACTTTTTTTTCTCATATATTTGTTTTCCATTTCTACTTCTTTATCTGACAAGTGTCTATTCATTTCAGATGCCCACTTTTGGATAGGTCTTTGAATTCTTTATATATTTTAGATAATAGTACTTTGCCTGAGTAACAGCTGGAAAATTTTTCCCACCTTATGGGTTGTCTCTGTTGATAGTTTCTTTTGCAGCACAAGAGCTTTTTAATTTGGTGTGATCCTACTTGTTGTTTCTTCATAATATTTTCTCCGCAATTGGGGTTTTGTTCATAAAGTCTTTTGGCTACAATTATCTTTTTAAGACTTCTACCTATTGTATCATCCAACAGTTTTAGCTTGTTTTAATGTTTAAATCTCTTATCCACTTTAATTTTAGTTTAGTGCTGGTGAAATATATGTGTCTAGTTTTAGTTTTGGCATGTATGTGAAAGGCTTATTTTTCCAGCACTGTTTATTAAAAGTTATCTTTCTTCTAGGGAAGGTGTTTGGCTACTTGGTCAAATATAAGATGGCTGAGTGTGCTTAGGGTTGATTATTCTTGACTGTTCCATTGATCTGTAGGCCTGATTGTGTGTGTGTGTGTGTGTGTGTGTGTGTGTGTGTGTGTGTGCATATATGTTATTGTTATCTCTTTTTCTTGGGTTGTTCCAAAACAAGGATGTAGTGATCTTTATTCATCAGTCTTGTTGTATATGCTGACTTATCTGGTAGCTCTGCAGTGTAATTTTGAGCCAGAAATTTTGATGCTCCCTGCCTTGCCTCTGTTCCCTGATACACTTTTGGTATTCTAGGTCTCCTCTGGTTCCAAATGAATTTTAGGACTAGTTTCTCTGACACTGTGATATATGTGGTGGGTATTTTGACCAGGATTGTATTAAATTTGTATAATAATTTAAGAGTATGCATTTTTTTTGCTACATTGGTTCTTCCTATCCAAGTACAAGAGATAAGTTTTCATTTTATGATACTACATTGGTTCTTCCTATCCAAGAACAAGAGATAATTTCCCATTTTATGATAATGTCCTCAGTCTCTGTTTTGGGGTACTGTGGTTTGCAATGTTGAATTATTTTTTTACTTCCTTTGTTATATTGATTCCTAAGTATTTCATTTTTTGTGGATGCTATTGTGAAAGGTGCAGCTTCCTTAATTTCTCTCTTGAGTTTGTTGTTTGTGTACAGAAGTTCTATTGATTTTTGAGTGTTGATTTTGTATCCAGTAATGCTACTGAATTTGGTTACTAAGTCTAGAAGCTTTTGGTAGAGTTTTGGGGTCTTCTATGTAGACTATATGTTATGTATTACCAGGATTGAACCTAGGTCCTTCTGCTTGCCAGGCAGACACTTAGACATATGAACTATTTCCCCAGCTCCAGTAGCACTAGTTCTTTTGGTAAATAAATTTCTTGTAGAATTCAGCAGTGAATCCCTCAGTACCAAAATTTTCCTTGTTAATAGGTTTTTATTATTTCATCATTTTCATTGCTTGATATTGGGTTATTTAGTACAACTTCTTGATTCAGCTTTGGTAATTAATATGTAGATAGGAATCTGCGTGTCTTCTGCATTTTTTCATCTTATCAGAGAACAGGTTCTCAAAATAGGTACTGATGGTCTTCTGTATTTGTTCAGAATTCATAGTGATTTCACCATATTTTATTCTTAATAGAATATATTGTTTTTGTGCTATTGGTTCACGATTCTATTGCCCTATGGTCTGATAAAATGCATTAGGTAATTTTCATTTCTTTGCATTCACTTAAGCATGTTTTATGGGCTAGTATATAGTCTATTGTGGAGAATTTCTTATGTACAACTGGCAGGAATGTGTATTCTGAATGTCTGGATATCTATTCAGTCCATTTGTTTAAAACTTTGATTCAGTACTTATATAATTTGTTGAATTTTTGGCTAATTGATTTGTGTATTTGTCAATAGTGGGGTGTTGAATTATCCCATTACAATTGTTTTAGTGCTTATTTGATTTTTCATGTCCATTGGTATTTGTATCATACAGTTAAGTGTTCTGGTATTTGGTGCATATATATTTGTGATTGCCATCTCTTTTTCTTGGGTTGTTCCAAAACAAGGATGTAGTGATCTTTATTGATAAGTCTTGTCTTTAAATCCACTTTGTCTACAAATAGAATAGTTATACCTAAATTAGGGTTTCTGTCATATGAAATGTTTAAGTCAATGAATATTTCTTTTTGAGTTAATTGTGTTCCTTATATTGTAGCATATTGTTGGATCTTGTTTGGTGGTCCATTCTACCTGTCTGTTTCTTTTGATTGAAGAATTAAGACCATTTACATTGATGATTGTAATTAATATGAATTGGCTTATATTTGTCATATTATTTTTTTGTTGCTAGTGCTCTTTCTTTTCCCTCTGTTGAGTTGGTTGATTTCTCTGGTGCATTCATTCTGTTGAGGTTCATGTAGTTTTAGTCTTTGTTATAGCTTTCTAGAATATCTTTAGAACATTTTGGAGTAGTGGTTTATTGGTCATAAATTTCTGAGGGTGTTATTTGTCATGGAAATATCTTATTCTCCATTAATTTTAAAAGACAATGTGTGGGGTGTATCAATCTGGGTTAACAGTTGTTTTTTTGTTTTCTTTTTTTTAGGGCTTCAGCCTAAGCTTTCCTTTAGAGCATTTGCATTACCATGTGTGCCGTAATTCTAATGGACTTTCTTGTATAGTGATTTGTTTCTTTATTCTATAACAGCTTTCATATTAAAAATATGAGTATGGTCTCTGCTTGCATTCATTTACCTATAAAAGCTTCCAGTTTATTTTTTTTTACCTGAGTAATATTCCATTGTATAAAATGCCACATCATTTTTATTCGTTGCTCAGTTGATGGGTATTTGGGTTGTTTCTAAGATTTAACTATGACAAATTGTGCTGCTATAAATATGGGTGCACATATATTGTTATGGCATGTCTTGAGTTCTGAAAAATACCCAATAGGGGAATAGCTTGGTTGAATGGGACCTGTAATCCAGGTTTTTGAAGGATCTTCACATTAGTTTACACAATAGTTTTACCAGCCTACATTTCCACCAACAGTAAAGAACAGTTCCTTTTTTTCCTGCAACCTCTTCAGCATTTGCTATTGGTTAATTTCTTGACATCAGCTATTTTCTCTGGGGTGAGATGGCTTCTTAGTGTTATTTCTCCATATTTAAATTTTTGTTTATTAAGTGACAACAAAATAGTATTAGAACAGAAAAATTATAAGTGATACAGAACTTCACTTAAGAAAGTAATATGAACCTTATAGTATTTGTTGTAATGCATAGTGTTGTCTTCCCATAAGTTATTTATATTACCAGATACAGTCATACAAAGTTGGAAGAGAAAGAGAAAATAAAGAAATGTATAAGAAATTAAAAAGAGAAAAAGTATAAACAATTGAAAAAAGGTGACAAAACAAATTAAACATTATCTGTTCCTTTCTGTAGACCAGCAGAAATCCACAGTACAGTTGTCCAGACTATTCTAGTTACATACATAGATTTATCTTTTTTTCCATTCCCTCTCCTGTCCTTCTCACCAACTCAGTAACTCTTTACTTTTTTTTTTTCACATTCCATTGTTATTTTTGACCACAAAACATTAGGATTTTTTTTTGACAATTTCAAAACAGGTTAGGACAGTTACAATAATTAATACATTGCATATTGTTGTCTTTGTAGTAGTTATTCATAGTACAAGGTACAGACATGATATCTTATCTAAACTATTAGTTCAAATCTTTCTTCTCATTGAACTAAGAGAAAGTAGCTGGATATCTTTTCAAGTCTTTCCTTTTGAATAAGTTCATTTCCTTTTTCCAGTATCTATTGTGCCCTTCAGATTCCATTTTCTCTTTCAGGTTCTCACACTACAGAGACAATATGATGTTTGCACATGTGGGTCTTGTATATTTTACTTAAAAGTATGTTTTCTAGTTGCATCCCATTTACTGACAAAATACTCAAATGTATTTTGTTTTATAGCTGCGTAATACTCCATTGTGTAAAAATACCATATATTCTTTATCTGTTGGTTAGTTGATGAGCACCTGGCTTGTTTCGAGGACTTAGCTGTGAAAAATTGTGCTCCTGTAATCATGGGTGCATATATATTGTTGTGGTATGATGTCTTCAGTTCTTTTTTTATTCTATTGAAAAACAACTAGCAATAAGACAGTTTCAAAGCTGATTAGTAGGACAGTTTTAATAGTTAATACCTGTACATTGTTATCTTCTTAGTGGTTATCCATATTATAAGACACAGACAGGATATCCTGTCCACACACTATTAGTACAAATTTTTCGTCTCATTGATTTAAGCGAAAGTAGATGTATATCTATCCTAACTATGCTGTAAATACATATACAGAGTAGACCTTCCTTTATATCCACTTTTTTTGTTTAGTACTGTCAGATATGGGTATCCCATTGGCATCTAAATACTATAGGTGCATGAACACAGCTAAACAATTCAACACAGTCCAACAGTCCACATTAGTAGTAGGTTATCCCCAGAAGTTGTTGACTTGAGTCTTTCACAGCTCAGCATATTAATATGGCATTACTGTATGTATCTCATTTTTATACTTTTCTGATGGATGGTTAGGACCAAGATAAAGCAAGACCTGTATAACAAGAAAGGTATCTTTTGTATCTAATAAGGTCAGTCAAGTCCTCTCAGGATTTATTCTGTAACACCGTACTGCAATTTTCAGATCTTTTGTCAGTGTCAGCCCTGTTGGTGAGTCACAACCATTGCTTGACCAATTTGCTGTCTGTGAAAGCCTGAGAGAATGTTTTCTCTCCAGGTGACTCTCCTTAGGCATATTCTACACTCAATGATCACGTTGCTCTGTGGCCCTATAATCTTGATCAGAAAATTTGGGACACATCTGAGTTTCATGATGTTACAGTATAGGTTCTCCTATTCCTGAGTCTTCACTGACCTTAAAAAGCCAGGGCCAAAATGTTGGCTGTCCTTGCAGCCCTTCTATTTCTCTAATTTTTGATTTGCAAATGCAGGTAGTTAACTCTCCAGAAGAATAGTTTATTATAAGTGTACAATATATGCAGCTGGGTGTAATTTCACCATCTGTCTTAATATCAAACATCTTAGGCATTACAAGGAACAGGTATTTTCCATCAAGTATTGATATGTTAAGTTTAAGTCCCTACAGAATGTGGAGATAAAAATTTAAAAAATGAAAAATATTTTGAAAAATACCCAGGAGGGGAATAGGCTTGAAATGGACTGCCAATCCTAGCTATTTAAGAATCTTCACGCTGATTTTCATAGTAGTTGTACCAGTTTACACCCCCATCAACAGTGTAGAAGAGTTCCTTTGCACCAGCAGCCACTCCAGTATTTATTATTGGCTGACTTTTTTTCGTTGATATGCTTTATTTTTTATATTTATTTTATAATGTATTTTTTATTAATTTTATTGAGAAACAAATAGCAATGAGACAGTTTCAAAACAGGTTATTAGGACAGTTGCAATAATTAATACATTGCATATTATTGTCTTCATAGTAGTTATCATAGTACAAGATGCAGACATGATATCTTGTCCAAACACCATTAGTACAAATCTTTCTTCTCAATGGACTAAGAGAAAGTAGCTGTGTATCTATCCTATTTTGTACACACACACACACACACACACACACACACACACACACACACACACATTTTACTACAAAATAGTCCTTTATTTATATCCCCTTTTTTGTTTAGTTTTGTTCAGAAATGAGTATTCCATTGCCATTTAAATATTCTAGGTGCGTGAATTCAGCAAAATAATCCAATATAGTCCAGTAGTTCATAATAATAGTGGGTTATCCATAGGACTGGCATTGTCAGAAGTTGTTGACTTGAACCTTTTACAGCTCAGTATATTAATATGGTTTTACTTTTTATACTTCATTTGTATGCTTTTCTGCTGGATGGTTAATACCAAGATAAAGCAAGACCTATATAATAAGAAATGTAACTTCGGCATCTGACAAGTTCAGTCAAATCCCCTCAGGATTTACCCTGAAATTGTATATCAGTTTATAGATCCTTTGTCAGTGTCATTGGCTGACTTCTTGATGTTAGCCATTCTTTCTTGGGTGAGATTGAATTTCAGTGTTGTACACTTCTCAAATCATCAATGATGTTGAACATTTTTTTTTCATATTTTTACTTGCCACTTGTATCTCTCCCTCTGTGAAGTGTATATTAATTTCAGATGCCCATTTTCTGATTGAGGTTTTGAATTTGGGGGTCTGATTTATTTTTATAATTCTTTATGTGTTCTAGATAGAAGGTCTTTATTGGAGAGACAGTCAGTATAATTCTTTTTCAATTTTTTTTGCTTTTATTTTTACTCTGAGATTTTCTTTGAAGCATACAAACTTTTGAAAAAGACAAGATTCCAGTTGTTGATTCTTTGAATTATTTCCCATGCAGTTTGGTTTTTGTTTATGAACTCTCTACCTACCCCTAAGTCTCTAAGATTTCTAACTACATTTTTCTCTAGAAGATTTAGTGTGTCTGTTTTTTTATTTAAATATTTGATCCTTTTGACTGTTATCATAGTAATAGGCACGGGTCTAGTTTAAGGTTCAGCATGTGGAAAGCCAGCTTTTCCAGCACCATTTATTAAGTAGACCATCTTTCTTCCAGTGAGTCCTGTTTGGCCCCTTTATCAAAAATAAGGTGGCTGAGTGTTTTTGCAGTTGAGTCTGAATCTTTCAATCTACTCCACTGATCCTCAGGTTTGTCTCTATGCTAGTCTCATGCTGATTTTTTTTCTCAGGTTTGTAGTGTAATTTCAAGTCAGGTGTTGTCATACCTCCTGCCTTTCCTTTCTTTCCGAGGATTCCTTTTGATATTCTGGTTCCAAATGAATTTAGGAAAATTTTATTTACCTCTCTGAGGTATACTAGTGGTGTTTCATCAGATTTGCATTGAATCTATATAACAATTTTGGTACTATAGCCATTTTCACAATGCTCCTATCCAGGAACATGGAATATTTTTTCACTTTGTCAAATCCTCTTCAATCTCTCTTCAAAGAGTACCATAGTTTTGACCGTATAAATCTTTTACTACCTTTTTAAGATTGATTTATAAGTATTTCCTTTTTTGGATGTTATTTTGAAAGATATAGATTGTCTAATTTCTCTCTCAGTGCATTCATTGTTTGTGTACTGATTTTTGGGTGTTCATTTTGCATCCTGCTATGTTACTGAATTTTTAAATTAGATATACAAGTCTCTTCATGGTGTTTTTGGGGTCCTCTATGTAGAGTATCATGTCATCTGCAGTTAATGAGAATTTTGCTTCTTCTTTTTCCAACCCTTATTCTTTGTTTCTCTTATCTAATTGCTCTGGCTAATGTTTCCAGAACTATATTGAATAGGAGTGGAGACACTGAACCCCTTTGCCTTGTTTCTGATTTTGAAGTGAAGGCCTTCAGTTTTTTGCCCATTTAGTATGATGTTGGATGTTGGTTTCTCATGGATAGCTTTTATCAGTTTGAGATATTGACCATCTATTCTGATTGTCTGTAGGGTTTTAATTATGAATGAATGTTTGACTTTGTCAAAAGCTTTTTGTACATCTGTAGAGATGATCATGTGTTTTCTGTTCTTGATTGTATTGATGTGGTGTATTACATTTATGGATTTGAATATGTTGAACCATCCCAGTCTTCCTGGGATGAATCTCACTTGGTTGAGATGTATAATCTTTTTGATGATTTGTTGCAGTTTCTTTACTAGTATTTCATTGAGGATTTTTGTCATCTGTATTCATTAGACAGATTGGCCTATAGTTTTCTTTTTCAGTTGGATCTTTTGGAATCAGGGTTAATGCTTGCATCCAGGAATGAGTTTGGGAAAATGCTCCCCTCTACAGTTCATTGAAGAGTTTGAGAAAAGTTCACATTAAATGTTCTCTAAATAGAAGATAACAATGTAAAAAGTGTTAATTATTGAAACTGTACTATAATTCTGCTTTTTTAAAAAAAGATATGTATACAGCTACATTCTCTTAATTCATTGATTAGAGGCATCTGCTCTAATAGTATTTGTAAACAGAATATAATGTATGCGCTTTGTAGAACAAAAAACCACTATGAAAACAATATGCAATGTATTAATTATTGAATCTGTTCTAATTTGATTTGAAACTGTCTCATTGCTATTTGTTCTTCAATAAAATAGAAAAAATAAAAATAAATAAATATTCTCTGAATAACTTGTAGAACTGTAGTGTGAATCCATCAGGACTTACTTTTTTTGCTTGGTAGGGTTTTTAATAATAATTTCTGTTTATTTCCCATTTGGGCTATTCTGAGTTTGTATATCTTCTTGACTCAGCTTTCGCATTTTGTATATATCTAGGAATCTGTCTGTTTCTTCTGTTTTCCAACCTTTGAGAATAAAGATTTTTGAAGTAGGTACTGATGGTCTTCTGAATTTTTCTAGGCTCTATAGTGATTTTACCCTTTATATTGTTTATTCAAGAATTTGGGTTTTTTAAATTTCTTTTTAAAATGAGGTTGGCTAGGGGTTTTATCAATTTTATTTATTCTTTCAAAGAACCAACTCCTTGATTCATTTATTCTTTGTATTGTTTTCTTTCTTTCTTTTACTTTTAATTTCTGCTCTCAACTTTATAATTTCCTGCCTTGTTTGGGCTTTGGGCTTGACTTGGTCTTCTTTTCCTATGAGGTGCAGCATAAGATTATTTTTGTATATAATTTGTTTTCCTAATATGAGAAATTACCACCATTAATTTTCCTCTTAAGAGAGCTTTCATTGTCTCCCACAGGTTTTGGTAGATTGTATCTGCATTTTCATTTGATTGTAAATACTTTTTATTTTCTTCTTTAATTTTATCAGGAGGTTGTTATTTAATTTCTATGTTTATGGTGTTTTTGTATTTTCCTTTGTCAGTAATTTGTAGTTTTATTGCACTGTGGTCAGATAATATGTATGAGATAATTTCAGTTCCTTTGCATTTACTTAAGAATACTCTGTGTGCTAGTATATGCTCTAGTTTGGAAAATGACCCTTGTATAGCTGAGAAGAATGTATTTTCTGTTGTTGGTGGGTGAAACTCAACAACTTTCACTCTGTAAAGTTCTACCCAGTCAATTACTTCAAAAGTTTGGTTTAGTTCTGTTATTTGTTTGCTGAGTTTTTGCCTAGTTGATCTATCTCTTTGTGGGTGTTGGTGAGTGATGGTGGTGTGTTATGCTCCCCCATTTCTTTTGTATAATTGCTCATTTGATTTTTCATGTCTGTTAAATTTGTCTTATGTAGGTGGATGCTCCTACATTCGTGTATATATGCTTATAATTGTTATCTTTTCCTCTTTAGTGTTTCCCTAACAAGTGTGTAGTGATAATCCTTATCTATTTGAATGATTTTTGGTTTGCATTTGATATTTTTAGCAACCAGGATAGTTACCTCTGATTTCCTGTGGCATGGAGGAATGTTTTCCATTCTTTAACTTTTAGTATGTGAGTTTCCTTTTGATTTAAATTTTTTTGTATGCAGCATAGTTTTGGATTTTGTTTCTTAATCCACTCTGGTAGTCTGTTTCTTTTGATAACTTAGTTGAGGTCATATCCATTGATGGTTATAACTGATATGTATTAACTTATATTTTTTTGTCATGTAATTTTCCTGCTATAGGTTCTTTTAAATTACTTGCTCTGTTTGGTGGTTCCTTTCTGTTGTTCTTGAAGCTGTGGTCATTGCTCTGTCTTTCTGGAATATCTGTCAGTACTTTGTTGGGTTGGTTTGTTGGTCATGAATTTCTTCAGTTCTTGTCATTGAAGTATCTTACTTTGCCATTGAATTGGATAGATAGTTTTGCAGGGTATATCAGTCTGGTTTGGAAGTTATTTCTTTGAGGACCTGAAATATTTCATTTCAAGCTCTTCTTGCTTTGATGGTTTGTGTTGAGAAGTCTTCCATGATTTTGATGGGCTTTCCATTGTAGGTGATGTTTCTTCTCTTTAGCAGCTTTTAATATTCTATTTTTTGTTGAATTTCTGAGATCTTGATTATTATATATACATGTAGATTTATTATGATTATGGCTGTTTTGAGTTTTATATGCCTTTCTTACTCTATATCAGGTTGTATTTTCACATTTGGTAATTTGTCTGCTAATACTTCCGCAAATTGTTTTTTTTTATGTCATTTGTGCTGTCTCCTGCTGCTTCATCACCTATTGTTTTGTATTATTTTTCTTTGCATTGTCTTGTAGATGATGAATTTTTATTTCCAGGTTCCTTATTAGTTTTAGGAGATCTTTCTTTTCTCATTCATTAGCATTGCCACTATCTTCCACATATGAAGATCTATTTTCAGTTTCATTCAAGCGGCTTTGGCAGCTTTCAGTGGAGTTCATAATTCCTTGGCAACCCATTGTCTTTTGCTTAAGCATTTTGGTATTTTTGAAGCTCCCAGTAATCATCTAGTCTTAACAGCTGTGTGAGAGTGGTGAGGAGTGTGTCATTAATATTTCCTCTACAGTGGGGAGCATTGTAGTACTCACCAAGGCTCTCACTACTAGGGGGGGGGGCAGCTGGCCAACACTGAACAAAGCTTCACTGTAGGTGGTAGGTGTTGGTGAGATTCACTAGGATCCCATGGGCCTCCCTTATTTTTCTTAAATTATTAAAAGTTTGGACCAGAACCAGAAAAGCTCAACTTATGCACACTGGGGGCTAAGGTCATATCTTAGCAGAGTTCTGCAGGTTGCCCAGAGGTCGCTAAAGTTCTTAAATGGCAACAGGAAACCTTGGTGCCTGCGTGCACTGGGTGCACAGATTGTAGCTCTCCTGAGTCATGCTTAAGTGTTGTTTTAATTTGTATTTCTCAAATGACTAATGATGTTGAACATTTTTCCATATATTTGTTTGCCATTTGTATTTCTTCATCTGAGAAGTGTGTATTCATCTCAGATGCCCATTTTTGGACTGGATCTTTGAATTTTAGGGGCCTTTAAAAAAATTCTCTGTATTCTCTAGTCCTTTTTCTGAGGAATAATTGGCTAAAACTTTTTCTCAATGCATGGGTTTTCTTTGTACTTTGTGATTTCTTATGACATGCATCAGCTTTTCAAAGAAAAGTGAGATTCCAGTTGTTTATTCTTTGAAGTATTTCCCATGCATTTGGTTTTTGTTCATGAGCTTTCTGCCTACTCCTGTCTTCATGACTTCTACCTGTTTTCTCTTGCAGTAGATTTAGTGTTTCTGTTTTGATATTTAAATCTTTGTTAATTTGGCTTTAGTTTAGTACATTGTGATAGATGTAGGTCTTGTTTTAGCCATTGGCATGTGGAAAATCAGTTTTTCTAGTATGATTTATTAAAGAGGCCATCTTTGTTCTTGTGAATATGTTCATCTCCTTTTCTAAAGATAAGGTGAGTGACTGTGTTTGTATTTGTGTCTGCATCTTCTAGTCTGTTCCATTGGTCCTCAAGTCAGCATTATGCCAGTGCCATGCTCATTTCCACAGTCTCTCCTCAGCATAATTTCAACTTAGGGATTGTGCTGCTTTCTGCCTTTCCTTTGTTGCCTAGGATTGCTTTTGCTCTTTGGGGTCTTTTGTGGTTGTGATCAATTTTAAGAATGTTTTCTCTAGGTCTATGAGGTGTACTAATGGTATTTTGATTATTATTACATTGAACTTGTGTAATAGTTTTGGGACTATGGCCATTTTGGGACAATGTTGGTTCTTCCTATTTATGAACAAGGAATACCTTTTCAATTTCTGCAATACTCTTTGATATCTTTTTTTTCACAGTGCTGTAACTTTCACTGTATAGATCCTTTACTTTTCTGTCAGATTGATTCCTAAGTATTCAGTTATTTTGGATGTTATTATGAAAGGCATGATTTCCTAATTTCTCTCTCAGTGTATTTGTTGTTTGTATACAGAAATGCTATTGACTTTTGAATGTTGACTTTGTATCCTGCTATGCTACTGAACAGAATTTTGGGGGTCTTCTATGTAGATTATTGTCATCTGCAAATAATGATAATTTAATTTCCAATCCATATTTGTTTTATTTGTCTCTCTTGTCTAATTTCTCTGGTTAATGTTTCCAGGACTATATTGAATAGGAGTGGTGAAAATGATTGTCCTCATCTTTTTTTCTGATTTCAAAAGTGAAAACTTTCCATTTTTTTCCAATTAGTGTGATGTTACCTTTTGTTTGTGATGGTTGGCTGATCTTAGGACTGATTTCAATGCCTCCACTACATTCCAATATAGTATCTGCATTTTCATGTGATTGTAAATATTGTTTAACTTTTTTATGGTATGCAAGTTATATTTAATGTAATACTAGTAAATATTTCATTCTTTAAAAAATCTCTACACTGAGAAGTGAATTTAATTTAAATAGTTCCGGAAAAAAATTTCTACGTAACTTTAAATAATTTTATTTTTCTAAATATTTTAAATATCAATTTCCCTATCTTCGCTTATAGTGGTAATCTTCAGAGCTGTGTGATTCATTTAATAAAATGCATTTGGGGAAAATAACTTTAAGATACGTAAGTGTATAACACATGCAAACAGAAAATCAGAAGTCATATCACTGTTTTTCAGTATCTTGTCAAAGAATAAAATGGAATGTTAGAGCATAGGACATTCTCCAACACAGACTATCTCCTAGCCCACAGAGCATAGCTGAGTAAATGCAGAGGAATTAAAATTATTCCATGTGTCGTCAGACCACGGTGTGGCGACTTGGAAATTGGTGAGGAGGACTGACCCCAGAGCCCCAGTGCCACTCGCAGACAGTGAAGTGCAGTGAGCAGAGTACTCCGGCTTACCGTGCCACACTGCTGCATGTCTGTCCTGCAGACAGTTTTCCTTGCACCATCCCATAAAGTAGGCTTCCTTTAGTACAGTCTTCTTATAGATATGTAAGAAAATAATGGTCAGGTAGAGGAGAAAGATGGTAAAGTATGGAAGGACTACAAGCATCAGTGGTGTAAAAACCCACAGGAGGTAGTTCACAAAATTCAAGTAGTCCTCCAAGTGCTCCATGGCAAACCATGCCTCGAGCACGTGAATCAGACAAGTCATGTAAGGCACGGCATCCTGTCCCGCAGCACAGGTCTGAATTCTATCATTTTCCTCTAGGTGAAAAGGATGCATTCAGACTCTTTCTTCATAGCTACAGCAGGTCTTTAATTCTGACACAGAAATTAGGTAAATATCTTGTTCTGTGCTCTGCCGTTTGTATCCTGTTCCGCGGGCTGCGACCCTGTGCCCGGCTGTGCACAGTGCCGTCCGTACCCCCCTGGCCGGATGCACACACTGGTCTGCAGACAACCCGCGCCAAGGCCTGGCTACCCGCAGACGCTCAGCGACGCTCGGCAGGCCGAGTCTCCACGCAGGCCGCTGTGGCACTCGCCTCTGTGCCCACAGCACGCTAGCGCCTGGCATCGCAGCGTCCCAGGCTGGGGTGGGTAGAGCACGCTGGGCTGGGCCAGGCTGAGGCCCCAGAAGGTGCTCGGGGCCCCAGAAGGTGCTCGGGGCCATATTGCACCCAGCCTGCCGCCCTCTTTTATTTTTTCTAAGACCCATTGTTTGTTTAGGTAGGTGTTATTTATTTTCCATGTGTTTATGGAGTTTTTATGATTTTTTTCTGTCAATAATTTAGAGTTTCATTGTACTATGATCAGATAATGAGCATGGGGATAATTGCAATTCCTTTGCATTTACTTAAGCATGCTTTATGTACTAGTATACGATCTGTTTTTGAGAATGTCCTTTTGCAGCTAAGGAGAATATGTATTCTGGTATTGTTGGGTGGAACACTCTATAAAGGACTCCTTAGTCCTTTTCTTCACAAGTTTTGTTTAGGTCTGTTATTCTTTGCTGATTTTTTTGCCTTGTTGATCTGTCTCTTTGGAAAATGAGCTATTGAAGTCTTATGTAACAATTGTGTTATTGCTTATTTGATTTTTATGTCTGTTAAAATTTGTCCTTTATGTTGAGTGCGCTTACATTGGGTGCATATATACTTATGATTGCTATCTCTTCCTCTTGCAGTTTTAACTTAAATAAGTATCTAACGACCTTCTTTATCCTTTTGGTCATTCTTGGTTTGAAGTTCAGATTATCTGAAAACAGAATAGCTACATTTCCTGTTTCTTTGGTTCCTTTTGCATAAAATATTGTTTTTATCCTTTGAATTTTAGTCTATGAATTAGCTTTTGAGTTAAAAGTATTTTTTCAAGATTTATTTCTTCATTTGGTTCAGGGATTTGCTTAGCAGCTTGGACTCATAGTGATCTTGGCTCAGCCTCCCCAGTGCTGGGATTGTAGATGTGCACCACCTCGCCCAGTTTTAGCAGCCAGTATGGCATATCGGGGGTTCCGGGACATGCATGGCATGCGGTACCAGAGGTCCAACCTGGGTCCTTGGGCTTGCCAGGCAGGTACTTAGACTGCTGAACTATCTCCTCAGTCTCCTAATTGTATTTCTTGTGTACAGCGTATTGTTGGATTTTGTTTCTTGATAGACTTTGCCAGTCTGTTTCTTTTGATTGGTGAATTGAGTCCACTTACATTGATGGTTATGAGTGATATGTATTGACTTATCTTTATCATGCTATTTTCTTGCTTTGGGTTCCATACTTTTCCCCTATGTTTAATTGCTTGTTCTGCTCGGTGGTTCCTTTCTGTTGTTTTACTTGAAGTTATGGTAATTTTTGTCTCTTTTAAGAATGTTTGTCAGTACTGTTTGTAAGGTTGCTTTGGTGCCCATGAATTTCTTCAGGTGCTCTTTGTCATGTAAGTATCTTATTTCTCCACTAATATTGCTAGATAGTTTTGCAATCTTGATTGGAAGTTGTTTTCTTTCAGGAACTGAATTACTTCATTCCAAGCTCTTCTTGAGTTGATATTTTGTCTTGAAAAATCTGCTATGATTCTGATGGTCTTGCCATTATAGGTAATCTGTCTCCATTGTCTAACAGCTTATCATATTCTGTTCTTTTGCTGAATTTCTGGTGTCTTGGTTATCATGTTTCTGGGTGTAAATTTTTTATTTATTTATTTTATTTTAGGGAAGGGTCTACAAGGTGCACAGGGTCTCTCTGTTAGATTAGACTCACAGTGATCTGCCTGTTTACAACTGCTCAGAGCTGAGATTACAAGGCACGCACCACCAAGCCCAGTCACAATTGCCATATCAGGGCACCTCAGGGGCGGGGCCAGCACCACAGGCCCTGGGGTCAAATCTTCGGCCCCTGCACCTGCTTACAGGCACTTTAATCTACTGAGCTATTTGGCCATCCCTCAGGGTGTAAATTTATTTGGGTTATTATTAATTGGAGTTCTATATACCTCACTTATCTTTATGTCAGGTTCCTTTTCTATGCTTAGGAAATTTCCTGGTGCTACTTCTGCAAATAGTCTTTATGTCATTTGTACTGTCTCAATCTTTTGTCGACAGCTATGAATCTTATATTATTTTTCTTTGCACCATCTTGCTGCTATTGAATTATTATTTCCTAGTTCCTTATTTTTATTTATTTTTAATGCATTTCACATAGGATCTCATTATGCAGGTTGAACTCATAGTGATCCTCCTGTTTTCAGCCTCTCCAGTGCTGGGATTACAGGTGTGTGCTACCACAACCCATTTCCATAGTCTGTTAGGTGTGGTATGTGGTGCTGGGGATTGAACCCTGGTCCCTACATAGCCTGCTGAGCTATCTTGCTGTCCCTCCTTGTTGTTTTTAAGACATTACCTTGGTAATCACTAGCTGTAATGGTATCTTCAATGTATGACAGCCTATGTTCATTTTCATTCAATTGGTTTTGGCAACTTTCAATGGAATTCTTAATTTCCTAGATATCTGTTGGTATCCTGTTCATGTATTCTAATTGTTTTCTGTATTGTTTATTTTATGTTTCATCATTTTTCCATTCTGTATATTTGTCTGTCCTCTTTGTATGTTTAGAGCAATTATTTCATGATTGTTGTCATGTTTTTTAACCTAAGAGATTTTTTGTTATCTGATTTCTTCTATAGCTTGATGGAATTGTTTCTTTACTTCAGCATCTGTCATTTCAGAAATGTCACATGTGTGAGTTCCAGGTTCTTCAATGTGTCCTTATCTCCTGGGCTTGTTCTGGATGAGCTGGAGGTCTGAGATTGTGGTGTTCTCCTTTGTTTGACATTTTTGGAGCTACCAGAATTCATCCAGGCTCAGTGCCAATGGTGGGGCTGTGGCATGCCAGTGAGCAGGACTCCTGCAGTAGTGTATGTGTTGGGGATGCAAGGTAGGCTCACCAAGGCTCCTCAGTCATTCTGGGCTCAAAATGGCTTCTGTGAAGCTGAGGGGCTGGAGTGCAGGTCAGCGTGTCTTAGATGATACTGGTTGGGTCAGGCCTGGGTCACTGCATTTCCAGAAGCTGTCTTATACTTAGTCTGCCTCCCATAACAGTAGAGTGGTGGTGTAGGGTTTTTTGTTGCCATATTTTTGTCTGGGTTCCAAATATTAGAGAGCTTCTTTCTCTGATGCTTACAATTTTGCCGTCTTCCTGTAAGTGGAAGCTGGGTGATTTGTAAATACAAGAAGTTTATTTCACTCACAGTTCTGGAAGTCAAGTCTTCTGGTAAGGGCTTCATTGTGGATGGTTTCTTGTCACTGTAGCACATGTAAGGGCTACTGAGAGAAGAAACAAAATAGTGAGCTGAACTTGCCTTATAACAATCTGTTCTCTCAATAACCCATTTAGTCCCATGAATTGAACCCACCCCTTTGAAATGGGTACTAATCCCTTTCAATGAGGATAGTGTCCTCATGACAAAATCACCAGGCTGTGGACCCACCTCATCATTTAACATCCTTTGGTGTTCAGGACCCAAGATTCTAACTCATGTTCCTTTGGCAAAAATCACATGCCATCTAGGGAGACTGAATTCTGATGGCAAAATTTTTAGAGAGAGTACCCAAACTGCAATCCAAGACCCACTTACTTATTGCAAAGTGCCAGGCCTACAAATATTACGTTAATACTGAAATTTTACTTTAGAAAAAAAACTCTTCAAGATCTTTTATCTTAAATTAAAAACAAGTAACACCCATGCTGTAGGTATTCCACCACTACTTTAGATTATATTGTTTGTTCTAATCATACATATGAAAGACTATAAAATTTTAAGTTATAAACCTGTTCGTCACAAAACTTACATATCCTGACATATATTATGAAAATATGTTTTCAGGAAGTATGGCTATTAATATCATATTAAATATACATTACATGTATATTTATATTAAATTTATTTCAATTAAAAATTAAAAAATTTAATTTTCAAATATTTTTCTTGTATTTCATGTCCCAAAGTGTGATATATAGTAAGACTGGTGATCAAAAATATGAAGGAACTTAAATGATTTTTCCATTCTTCATTCCTTCAATTGATAACTGAAATTTTATTCATTCTATCTCTCTTAACAGAGTATACATTGTAAGAAATCCAAGATATTGACAATTTGTTCATTATTTTATCTTCCAAGACTAAAATAATTCCTGCCTAGTAAGTAGGCACTTGCTAAGTGTGTCTTGAGCCAATGTTTGGAGGATTGGGTATGCAAACAGATAGATGCATGGGTAGCCAGCTGCACAGAAAATGCATACAAGCTAAGCCAAGAATTAAAAGTCTTCTTTGACAAAAATTTCCTGAAGCACAGAATTTGAACTAATCTAAAAGCTATTATATAAAAGTTCTTATGTTCCAGTTACTAATATATGTACTTCAATAATATAATGGAATATATAATTATTAATACAATTAAAATCATACAATTAAATAGTCAGAAAGGCAGACTGAGATTAAGTTCATTTGGTTAGTTGTTCTCTCAGGAAACCAAAGAAATCTATATAATGTGTATTAACTAAATTTCAAAGCCTATTTCTTTGTTCACTTCAGTGCTTAGAAAGAATACCTGAAAAATAACACACATGGTTTTTAGAAGATAAAGAATTTAGTATAGTGCTTGATAAAAGTTCTAACTTAAGTTTGCATTTTTCTTCCTTTGTAAGTTGCTTCCTGACTTCTGTAGTCTTGTATTTCCTTTAAACTTCTTTCTTAAAAACCACAAATTAAAAGTCACTTATTCAGTTTTTTGTTCATTATTGCAGTGTATCATAGACATCCTGTCATGGGTGTATTTTTTTGTAGTGTCAGATTCTTATCAACTACAGCATGACGTGGCTGTCAGCTTTTGTGCAAACTCACTATAATAGATTTGCTATTGCAGGTATAGCAGTGTTTATCATTGATGAAGGACAAATATGCTTAAATCATCAAGTTATCATAGTAGTCACTAATGTTCAAACTGCTGATGCATGCAGATGTTCTTCTCTTGAACTGATGTGTGAGTTACAGAAAAGGAGAGGCTAGGGTGGTCCATCTTTCTGATTTTATAACAGGCAGTATATTGTCTTCATACATTTCACTTTCAGAATAAATGAAAGCTGACTGTCTTTAAAAGAGCAGCTTCTCTGGAGTCACTCTTGTTGATTCCTTAAAAGCATATGGTGGAGGTGAATGGTGTGATGCATACCAGTATTCCTAACTCTTTGGCATGAAGATTGTAAGTTCAAGTTCAGCATGGGTAATTTAGACCCTGTCTCAAAAGGGAAAAACAAAGAAAAGATAACCTTTTTACAAGGGTTAGTGATGTCACTCAGTTGTATGAGTGTCTCTAGGTTTGACCTGTTATAAAGCAAAATAAATATATGAGTAATTTAAAAAATATGTGCCTCTCAGTGAAGCCATTACTTTTGGTCCCAGGAACTTCATTTCCCTGTAAATGCGACTTTACCTTGCACCCCTGAAGTGGGAATCAGACAAACCTTCACTTTCAGAATCTGAGGGACAAATAACATCAGTGCTTTCACCTACTTCTTAAATTAACAAGACAGAAACTAGACAGACTTTGTTTTCATGCAGTAACAGTTTTTGTGTCTGTTTTCTGTTTCATTTGCTAATAGTGTACCCCTGTAGGAACAAACCTTTAGTCTTAAATACAATATGGTCTCTGAATTATTTTCTGATTACAGGATTTCCAGCAGCATTTGTTGTGGCCTGGGCAGTGGCACGAGCAACTCTGGCTGACACCCGGTGAGTAAAATACAGAAGAGATAAAGAAAGAACCCCAGGTTTCTGACTCGGACTTCCCCCTTGTAATCCACAGCAGCTGTTCTTCCAGATGCCATTGTCCTTTAAGGACATCATGTGGGAAACAGCCTTGATGCAACAACAACCTCTAAGACATTACCTGAAAATTTCCTACCCCAAAGGTGCTCCTCAGACAGAAAGATTCACAGACTGCACTGAGTTCCCTGATATATGCAATCAATTTAACATGCTGTGTGAAGCAAAGGGAAGAGCATGAGAAAGGAAGCATATTTGGCTCTGGCATGATAGAACTGTGCTTCTTGAGTCCTGGAATCAGCAGTGTTCCTACTTCCTGTCTCTTTCTCTGCCTTATCAGCCTTCCACAGCATTGGTGTGATTATACACATCAGCAATAGGATATTGCACCGAGGGGATCTCTAGACAGACACCTGTAGGGCTCGTGATGCACACTGACTGGTTTATTTTTATTTTTTATTTTATTGAAGTACAAATATCAATGAAATAGTTTTAAGACACCTTAACAGGATGGATTTGATAATACATTGCAAACTGTTTACATAATGTTTTGGTATTGTACAAGGTGCATACATGATATACTTACAGACTTTATTACAGCAGATATCTCTTATCAGTAAATTAAGAGAGTGTAGCTGTTTACATACCTTATTTTATATACCTGAATTATATCAAAGATTCAATAATTAATACTTTCTACCTTGTTATTTTCCTAGTGGTTGTCCACAGCACTAGAAGCCAACATAATATCCTGTCCAACCACCATCAGTACAAATCTTGCCACTCAGAATTATGTAGAAGCACGGCGTTATCTATCCCAACTGTACTGTCAATACACACACATCATGATTCTTCCTTTCTATACCCCTTCCTTTGTCTACACCTGTCAAAGATGGGCACTCCATTGCCATTCAACCAATTTAGGTGCCTGAACTTGATGACACAATCCAAAAAAGTCCAGCATCCCACAACAATAGTGAGTTATCTGAAGAAGTTGTCAACCATAGCCATTTACAGCTCAACTTATTATTATGGCCCTGCATTGTATACCTAATTTTTATACTTTTCTGCTGGATGGTCAAGACCTAGATAGATCAAGACTTATATACCAACACATGTAGTTTTTGTTTCTGATGAGGTCAATGAAGTTCCTTCAGGGTTTATCTTGTAATCCTGTACCTTATTCTGTAGATCCTTTGTCTGTGTCATCCATGTGGATGAGTCACGGCCAATGCTTAACCAGTTTGTTCTCAGAGAGAGCCTGAGAGAAAGTATTCTCTCCATGTGACTCTCCCCAGGCACACTATAGAAATTTAATCTCTTTTCTCTGTGGCTGCATAATCTCCTTGTTCAGAAAATTTGGGGCTCAATTGAGTTTCATGATGTTACAGTACAGGTTCTCCTATGTCCTGAGACCTCGCTGACCTTGAAAGGTTAGGACCAAAATGTTGGCTGGCCTTGCGGCTCTTCTATTTCTCCAATTTTGATCTGTGAACTTAGGTTGTTAACCACCCACAAGAAAAGCTGATTAGTACCCTGCACATATGCCATTCACTTTGCCCTATCTGACTCAGTTGTTTTCAATTGTTGTTGTACATTTTTATTTGTATTTCTTCTTTTCACATCTTATGCTAGGGATACTATACGATATTTACACATGTGGGTCTGGTTTATTTCACTTAGGAGTATATATTCAAATGGGATCCACTTAAACATAAATGCTTCAAGCCTATCATTCTTAATAGCTGAGTAATACTCCATTATATAGAAATGCCACATCTTTTTTTTTTTTTAACCACATCTTTTTTCAACCATTCCTCATGTGGTGGACATCTTGGTTGTTTCCAAGATTTTGCTATCACAAATTGTGCTGCTATAATTGTGATATAGTTCACAAATATCACTATGATATAATGTTTTCAGTTCCTCTGGGAAAATTCACACTGGTTTAGAGACACCGGGGCAAGTACACTGGGCATTGCTATGCATTCTCATCCTGCTGAGGAGCTCGGGATTTTACTCTTATCCTTTATTTTTTTATTTTATTTATTTTTTCTTTTTTTAATTATTTATTTGCTTATTTTTTTTGTGGTACTGGGGGTAGAACTTGGGACCTTGCACTTGCCAGGCGGGTGGTTATGCCACTAAGCTACCTCCCTAGCCCTGTTTCTTTTCTTTTTTCTTTTTTTTTTAATGTTTGAATGACCTGATTTTATTTTATTTAATTTTAATTTTAATTATTTTATTTTATTTTATTGAACTACAAATGTCAATCAGACAGTTTCAAGACACCTTAACAATACAGATTCGATAAATTAATACATTGCAAACTGTTTTCATAATGTTTTGGTATTGTACAAGGTGCATACATGATATTATATTTACAGATATTATTTTAGCAGATATCTCTTATCAGTGAATTAAGAGTGTAGCTGC
>PVKA01034495.1:0-23415 GCA_004027165.1 Ctenomys sociabilis
GGGAGGAAGGGAGGGAGGAAGGGGGAAAGGGAGGAAGGAAAGAAAGAAAGAAAGAAAGAAAGAAAGAAAGAAAGAAAGAAAGAAAGAAAGAAAGAAAGAGAGAGAGAGAGAAAGAGAGAGAGAGAGAGAGAGAGAGAGAAAAGAAAGAGAGAGAAAAGAAAGAAAGTCCAGCACTTAGAACCAGAGTACTATCTTTAATTCTTCTTGTGAGAGTTCAAGTAGGTTTTTTTTTTTTTGTCTTTTTTGAGACAGGGTCTCACTGTGCAGTTCAGGCTGGCCTTAAGCTCACTTTGTAGCTCAGGCTGGTCTCGAACTCACAACAATCCTCCTGCCTCAGCCTCCCTAGTGCTGGGATTACAGGCATGCGCCACCACGCCCGGCTCAAGTAGGTTTTTGATAGGACACCCTAGATCTGACATCAGCCTGAGCTGTGAGAGATGCAAAAGACACTACTATTTTTCCCATGGTCACTGTGTTATCTCTTTCACAGTGGTCTTCTCTGACCCTATAGAGTGAGCTTTTCTTCTCACTTTTAGTTGACCTAAGCTCACTCTGTAGAACATGTTCCACTTTTCTTCATATCTTAAATAAATGTAAAATCTTGCTACATTTTTCACTTCTCCTGAACAGTTCTTATTTCAGGACTGAAAATATCCAGAAACTACCTCTGGAAGGAGACTGAAGCATCTCACTCCCAGTAACAAGGGCAGCCTGATTTCTTTTGGGGATGCTACCTTTTTCACATGGGATGTACCTTCTTAATACTGACAAAGCTGCTTCATGAAAGCTCATCTAAACAAAATATCTGCCACTTACAGCATTCAAGATGGTAGCCTGAGTATGAGCCGAGCACCACCATGTTGCACACATGGCTTCATCTATTTTCCTTTGCCATCTTTAAGGTATTACCCTCGTTTACACGGTCACAGATGACTCTAATCTTTCTGTGCAGCCATAAAAGAGAACTAATGTGGAAAAGGGAATATAAGTAAATTTCCTTCTATAGATAAAATCCAGAAACTGAAAGACCGTTTCTACACATAAGACCTCAGTGTCCAGACTTGAGAGGCACGCTTTTGTATGAAGACACTGTACTCATCATCTCAACTGAAACTTGAATCAGTAATGAAGAAAAGCAAATAATGGGGAATAGTGACAATCTCTGCTACAAAGGATGAACCCCTGTGGCCAGCCTCCATTGTGAATGTCAAACAGTTCCATCTTTCTTTCTTAGGACCAAGACAACTCGGTGTTAGGCACACCACTAAACATGGATAGTTGAGTTTCTGTCTCAAGTGAGTAAGACAATAGTGCAAAATCATCAGAGATCCTGTACTTCCGTGGTGATATGCTCATCAGAGTTCCTCTGGGAAAACATGGTAGTGCTTTCCCTTGCAGCTGTAGGAGCATGGTAGCTGGCCTCCAACACTCTTGCAGATTCTGTATCTCCATTCTATCCAATTCAAACTATCCTGGGTATTTTTCAATAAATTCCTATTTATTTGAGTTGACCATCTTTCATGTCTATTGACCTCAAAAGAGGACACTATTGTAGCCTCAATCTAGGCAAATAAAAAGAAACCTAAAGTGAAGATTTGTATAAGCTGTAACATATACCCTTCACTCCATGCCACAGTAGAGCTAGGGTTGATCTCAGGATCATTGCTTCCTATTTTCAAAGATGTTGAGCCTATTGTATAGAGTTTATAATTTCTTTTATGTCTTATCAATATTACTGTATTGCTGCATGACAAATAAACTCAAACTGTCCTGTTTAAGGCAACAAATCCTCATGATCTCAGTCTGTGAGCACGGGTTGCTCACAGCATGGCAGCTGTTTTCTCACAAGAGAATGAGAAAGACAGCGCCCAAGGTACAATTCACAGTTCTTTACAACCTAATTATGCAAAAAGCATTCCCTTGTTTCTGTTATACTCTATTTGTTGGAAAGGAGCCACTAAATCTAGCCACATATAGGGTGAGAGTTGCATGGAACATGGACAGAAGGTGGAGATCTTAGGGGAGAAATGATAAGTTGGCCTAAAACATCATGATGGTTACCAGTTAGAAGTAAATGCAGTGTAATCATCAGAAGGAAGAAGGCTAGAGCTTACCTTGTAGTATGCATGTATTTTCCCCCCATGAAATAACTCAAAGCCATCTGTGACTATTTTGCTTTCAAAATATCAGGTGGCAATTGTCAGGAAGGGCCCATTTTTGCCAATTTCTTTTACTATACTATAATTTCCTTCACACTGCTACAACTGCTATTTTATGTGACATTTCCAAGGATACTTCAAACAATGATAAAAATACAGTTATATCAATTTCAAGTATTTTATTATTATTATTATTAACAATAATAACAACCAGATAAGCAAAAAGAGGTAATACATCCCTTTCTCCATTTATCTTATTTTAGTCCTCTATTATGATTTCCTTAGCTCCCATTGTAGCTTTCAAAAATCTAGCTCAATTACTAAAGTACTACCCATTAAATTAGAAAGATAAGTTTGCCAAAGAAATCAGCTATTATTTAGAAATAAAAAGAATGGGAAAAGACATCAAAAACCATTGGTAAATTTTGCAGAAGTTTTAACACCTTCTCAAAGCCACTGTGAATAACTGAACACAGTTGATGTCTTTGAAATCTAACAAATTGTTGAAAACAGAAGAGTGACAATACCCGTAAAGAGCTGGGATTTCTCAGTGATTTAATAAAAGACTGCATGTGCAAACAAACTAATGATTTGGCATTCATGTGCCAATTCCTCAAGCACTGGAGTCCTTCATTTCTGCAGCTCTCACTTAAACAAGTACAAGACTTCCCTGCTAGTCTATTTCTTGGAGTGGTCAGAAGCAATGAAGAAGAGCCCATCAGGGTCATGGAAAATGTTTTGTTTCAATAGAGGAAAGAAAAAGAAATGGGTGTTTCTTCTCAGGGTGCTCAGGCTGCGTTTCTAAGGTTAAAGGTCACTTTGCTCAAAGAGAACTTCCCTGACCAATCTCCCTGACAGATTGCTTCTGCTATGTAAACTATTCATTTCTTTCATAGTACTTTTTTGTTTGTTGGTTTTGGTGTACAATTCCTTTTTTCCTTGCATGTATACTTCCCTTAAATTGTCAGCTCCATCATCATAGAGCCCCAAATCACATCATGAGGCAACACACAGGGCAGCTGAGCACATGGTTTCTGTATGCCA
The DNA here is from genome assembly GCA_004027165.1 of Ctenomys sociabilis. Taxonomy (NCBI): domain Eukaryota; kingdom Metazoa; phylum Chordata; class Mammalia; order Rodentia; family Ctenomyidae; genus Ctenomys; species Ctenomys sociabilis. Next base: position 3,204 of record PVKA01034495.1, read on the forward strand.
AATGCCTGGATTCTAGTCCTGAACATGTCAGTCATCTACTGTGTGACCTGAACAAATTTAAAGCTTATCTTTGGACCTTACTACCTATAAAACATCAAAGGATGACAGTAAACACTTAGAATTAGTTAGCATGGACACCTGTCAAGTGACATATGATAGTTATCATTGAATGCCTGGGATGGGGCTCCATAAATGAATGCAAGTATAAGAGTAAATTCAACTCTCACAACAGTTCTACCAAAGAGACACCAGTATTTCTAAATCCACAAAGAAATGATCTAAATCTCAGAAGCCAGCCAGAGTTATACACTAGTTAGCAGTCCTGATAGCCTAAGAACACATATGTATAACTCCAACCAATCTGCTTTTCCTTTCTTAAATTATCTAGTTTTGTGTTATCATTGATGTAGCTTTATTTTGATCATTTGAAAACCTTTAGTGGATTCTTAGAGCCATTAAAAGAAAACTTACCAGAATCTGGGACTCGTGTGTTTTAAGGACTTGGAAATTTCCTTTCAATACTTTCTTCTAATTCTCACAAGAGGTATTAATATCTTCATCTTACAGAAATAGTGTGGTGAGTCTGGGTAACTGTCCTCCTCTAATAAATAACTGCTCAGCAGGCTTCTAGACTGTAATGTTTTCATCAATTAGCTTAGACTCAGATCTCTGAATTCTGGCCCATTCACCAGGCTGCCAGTATGAGTTATTTAAATGTGGAAAGTGTCTATGGTTCCATAGGCACTACCTTGTAATGTTTTCAATCTCAAAAAATGCTAAGTGATGCTGTAGTAGCAGGTGGTACTGAGAGATGCTGGTAACACTTCCAAGTAAGCAATGGCTCTTGTGTTGCCCAAACAGAAGAAGGTGGCCAAGAAGACATTCTTACACAAGAAACATCCTTGTACACCTGGAGCAGTATGTCATGCTTCAAAAGTGTGACTGAAGGAGAACTGTGACCTCAGGTGAGGAGAACAAGGCCAAGAAATGGAATTGCTGTAGAAACAGAGAGAGACATTGTCAAAATTGAACTTGAAAATACTTCCCTAGAGTTCTGAGCTTCCAGGGCGGAGTAAGAAGTACCAAAGCTGAAGACTGGGGCACAGGCCTCAGTAAATCTCATTGCAATTGGTTTGCCAACAATGAGAACACATCTATTGAAAGTCTTGGGAAGCAGACCTAGCAATAGCCTGAGGAGAACGGGAAAGCAAGGAGGCTTGCCTTAGCACAGATAACTGAGTAGATAGGCCAACCACTAACAGAGACAAGATAGTAAGATGAAAACTAGTGCCTAACATAGGCCTTGGGTTTAATCCTTGACACTGAAGGAAAAATACATTCATATGTACATGCATTCAGACAGACAGACTAAGATTCAAAGAGAGAGAGAAAATGAAAAATTTTACCAATGAGTCAAAACCATTAGTGGTCAAACTTATCAGACTGCTAAGTCTTGTAGAACAGAAGCTCAAAACAGAATATACTCACCCCTTCTTATGTCTTTACCAAAGCAGCTTGATTCTTTATGAACAGTTCCCCATGTTGCTCATTCTGTTCTCCAGTTCCTGAGCACAAGGTAATCTCAGCATCATGGATGGGTTTAGGTCTGAAATAAGAGTTATTTCTTTGCTTGAGCATCAGAGAACTCCACTTGTGTTAAGGACCATGAAATAAGAAAATTATGTATTTTTAAACACAAGAATAATGTTTTATGTGAAGACAGATGCACAGTGAGAAACACCAAGACATAACCTCCCTCTCACATGCTTACAGAGGTAGACTCAGCTGAAGCCACACAGCTCATCTCTAAATCTGAGTTATTTCCTTCCCAGATTAGTCTCCATTGCTATGCATAGAATGAGTTTACTTGATTGATGTGAATTAATCACATAATATGTCTTCTATAAAAGCTTAAATGTTCTTTAGCAGAGAAGTTAGTGAGTGGGTAAACTTTTGGAGCTTCATGTCTTCCCAAGGTCTATGACAGCTTACAACTGAAAAGCAATTCTCTGAGTACACCAAGAAAGTGGATGCCTACTTGTTAGTGTTCTTTGGATTTTCTTGTTTACCTAGTCTCCTAAGGGATTTTTTAAGGGTATGTGTTTTCAACAGTCCTGAGTTTTAAAATATTTTTCTTTCAGAATATTGTAAGTTTAAACATTACATTAACTATAGTTGATCAAAACATCAAATATACATTTTAAACATAGCAAGTAGCTTTTGTCTCCTTTTGCTGCTGTAATAAATCATAATAAATATAGCAGCCGCAAACAGTTCTCATGGTCACATGCTACAGCTCTTGACCTGGAATCTCAGTCTGCTCAAAGTTTCCCAAGCCAAACTCAAAGAAGGGAGGGAAGTTGGAGGGGAGACTCCCCATCAGGCACATGTGAGTTAGCAGAATTTACTTCTACACAGTTAGAAGGCTGAATTCCTACTTCATGACTACCCATATCTCCCTGCTCTAGTGTTCTTGCATATTTGTCTATACTCTATAATTCAGGACCAATGAGGTGTGACCCAGTTCTAACCTCATCTTGCTCTGCCACTTTCTCTGCAATTGTCTCAGTGGTATATCTGATTTTACAGATTCAAGTGACCACATTGGGTCTACCAGATAGCCCAGGATACCTTTCCTACTATAAGGCTGATGGAGGCTGGAGATAGAGCTTAGCAGTACAGCACCTTCCTGACAAATGTGAAGTCATGAGCTTGATTCCCAGTACAAAAAAAAAAAAACTTCCTATTAGTAGGTTGCCTGTTTGACCAATTTGGTTAATAGGTTTAATTCTCCAAAATTCTTTTAAAATAATATGTAGATTCACTGATATTGACTGAATAAAGAAGTCAGGAAGCTTAGGTTGGCAGCATAGAATCCTAGCATTCTACTCACAAGTAATTTGTCATTAGCGTAGCAGCCCCTAATGAGGCAGGTGTGGCTATTTTACTTCTGCAGCAAGCCTACATGCCTATGGATGGACATTGCTCAACATCAGAATGAGACACACTCAACACAAATTATATTTGTAGCTTTCATTTTCAAATATATCAGTGATAAGAAATTTTGTTTGTTTTAATATTTGGATGGGAATGGAAGGGGTTTTATTATAACACTAGAACTGATGTCTCTAAACACATTCTAAGCTATTCTCCAAATATATCATGCAGTAATTTATCATTTGAAGCACTTTTTAAAACAAATCATCAACTAAAAAGCCACTGAGAGTCTTCTGTAGAAACCAAAGAATTAAAAAACTAAAAACCATGTAACTTGCAATATAATTCTTTACTTAAACATCCTCACTCTTAATCTCTGAAATTTACTCCACAAAGTGTTTAGAAGGCATATGAGTGTTTTTAACACAGGTTTTGCTCTTTTTCTTATGAAAGTAATGGTAAGGGTTAGTGAGAAGGAAGGGGGTGAGTAAGCAACTTTGGAAAGAAAATCAATGGTTCACCCTAGTGATAGTGTCCTGATGTGGATGTGGAGCGTTCCCAAAGGCTCACACATTAAAGGTTTGCGCCCCAGCTGGTGGTACCATTGAGCATCAATAAAACCTCGAGGAGGTTGCGCCTCCTAGAAGAAAGGTAAGCTCCTTAGCCCCAGCTTTGCATGGGATATTTGCGCTCTGATCCTCTCCTGTCTCTGCCTCCTGGGTACCGTAGGTGACAGGTTTCTTCTGCCACTCACTTCTGCCTCACTGCAGGTCCAAAGAAAAGGCCACCAGCCGTGGCTTGAACTGCCCCCCCCCCGAACAAATTAGCCAAAAGCAATTTCCTTTTTGTAGTTTATTTTCTTATATATTTTGTCACAACAGAAATATAACTAATATAAATGGTCAGTATGTAAGTATTCCTTCTAACTATAAACATATAGGCTCCATTAAGTCCAATTGTCCCTCCAAATAATAAAAATACAGAAAAAAATTGCAGAATCTTCTTTTACTGTATTATACATGCAGGACCAAGAAATAATTCTTACATGGTTTAATCATAAAATCTAAGTTAATTTAAAATGAGATGTATTTTCCCTCAGGCTTGAAAAAGAGACATCTTTAACACTCCTTACAACTGAAAAGTAATGTCAGGTTCAGGAGATCAATAGGTTCTTTCAAAGGGGAGGCAAGGTCAATAGAAAACAAATGGCAGAATGGAAAAAGACTATTTGGAATTCCATAGAATTTCTATTATTGTATCAGCCTCCCTGCTGCATCTTGAAAGACAAAACCAAAGCTAGGGTTCTTCCTTTACTTCAACTTATACATTGCTTGTTACGATTTCAAAAGAAAAAAAAAAGTCTGTACATGTTTTTAAGTTTTTGCCTCCTCTTCAAAATCAGCCTTCCTTATCTGCTCTGCAAAAATGGATCTAGATCCTTTGGCCTTTCTTTGCCAAGTGGCATAATAATAAACTTTGTCAGTGAAAGCACTGAACAGACATTATAAGAAGTGGCTTTCTTTTCTGGACTGTGCCTTCTCAAAAGGCGCTTGGAGTACAAGTAGTGCCTCTGGCACCTCCTTCCTACAGTGCCTGCCATATCTTCAGGGCCAGCTTATGAAACAGTTTTCCCAGAACCAGCTCTTGGCGGGCTCAACAGCCAGTGGTTCTCACCAGCCAGCTTCCCCTAGCGGCCCTCTCTCAGGAAGCTTTGTTTCAAACTGCCTTCACTGAGACACCTTTTATCAACAGTTTTTCCCTGACACAAAAGTAGGCTTTCCACAAGTTCCAGAGGGCAGATTCCAGCGATTTTCACTTTGAGCTAAGCCACAGAAACTTCATTGCCACTCAAAGACCCAAAGCCATGCCTTTTGAGGTCATACCCTCGTCTCCAGGGATCGTGATGCCACATATATCTGCCATTCCCATATTCTTTACAGTTCCTTTACTTCTATCTAACCAATTGATTATAATTTCAATTCTCTATTATAATTAATAATTCTTTACATTATGCTTTCCACATTGGTATTTCCCTCTACTAGAAAGACCCTGAGACAGCCCTACATTCAGATACTTCCAATGGGACCTTTCTAAGTTCAGCATAAGTAAGTAGGTCCCTTGTAGACTCATGGTGAAGAAAATTTTACAAGATATCATAGTTTCTCTTCTTAACAAATCTCCCTGTCAAAAACAAATGAATATTATTCTTAGCATATCCATTATGATGCAAGATGAATAATCACAATTCATTTAACCTTTTCGCACGTGCTCTTTCTGGACTCATTCAGCACTTTCATTGTTCTTTGGGGAATCTCAGAAACGTGACGAGGGGCCGTGTGATCTCAGATAGACCTCCAGACATGCTGCCACGCATTCTGTTATAGCATTCTCACAAATGATGGGAAGTGAGAAACATGCTGATAAAAAGGCAAAATTATCTTAATAGGTAGAAAAAGTACTTTTCATCTTTCTTTATTAAAAACAGAAGTGTGAAGAGAGACCTCAAAATGTGAAGCAATCTAATCAAAATAGGAAAAAAGCTGCTAACGCCTAAATGATAAAACAGAAACATGAAATTGTAAGTAAGAGGTCGATGGAGATTTTCAATCTAAACTCTGACTTTTACAGAGATTTATCACTGCCTTTGAAATTATCTAACAAACCCTAAAGTACATGTTAGCTCATTGTTTGAATTAATCTTGCTTTTCTTTTTTCTTCTGAAACAAGCCGAGAAAATTATTCAATACAGCAAGGTCGAATTCTGTGGCAAGAGCCATAGAATTCCGCAGCCAGTGTAAGTTGGTTCAGCAGCTGCAATAACATGAAGCCATCTGCAGCCTTACATTTGGTATGCAAATGAGGGGAGGCGCTGGAGTAGCATTAGATGCAAGATCTTAAATTCTGTGTCTTTCTAGCTTTCGGCTTTCTTCTGATCACATCTGATTCACTCATTCCTACATCAAATACATAGTTACTGAGCATCTGCAGATCTAGGCATGAAAAAGAAAGATAGAAGAAATCTCTGGCCACTGGATTCCTGTTCTTTCATCTAGTATTTCTCTCTGGGTTTCGTTGCCTCCCTATGAAGCCAGTCAGCCAGCTGTTTACTTTCTCCATTCATGCGGGCTCCGAATCATTGTGGCTGTCTCAGTGTTTTTGACTGTGCTCTATCCCTAGCCCATTCTTCTCCTACTAATTCACAGACAAGAACCTCAATCTGTTGAGAGGAGACCTAAGGTCACATAACATTAGGCCCTTCGATGTTACTGCTTTCTAACCCTGTATCTATGTTGATCTGTCCCCTTTATCCCTCAACCTGTTCTCATATTAATCCGTGTCACCTATTTGCAAGAATTTTCCTAATGTCTTTCAAGCTCTTAGAAGAATTTTTTTTTTTCGGTACCAGGAATTAGAGGAATTTTTAATACCTTTCAGATGCTCTGTAGTGGCTCTATGCTTTCTGCCAAGGCAAGCCCTGTGGAGATTTTCAATATAAACTGTCTTTAGAACTATGAAAATATATTCACTGATAACACTTGCACTGGCATCCGACAGCAAAGTAGCAGCTTCTTTACATAGTAGGCAACTCACAGAACCTCCAGAAAAACTAGAAGTGCAACTCTGGAGCTGTGGACCTGAGAAAAATGCCCAGCCACAGCAAAAGGGTTTCTCAGTAAAGACTTACATGTCACTGCCATCCTGATTCTAGAAGGATGGAGATTAAGTGCTGGGTACTAAACTTATGCTGCTTCCAAAGAAATGGCCATGTCTATACTTGCCACAAGACCCCTGTTGTTATTCGATTCCAAATCTTAAATTTACTATAAGTATCATTGGATAGTCAGAAGGTGTCGCACACCCGCACTCCAGTTTCAAGGGAGCCTCATATTATACAGTCTCCTGAATGGAAGTCTGAGAAGGTCAAAAGTCACAGTGTGTGGTATTGCCACACTGTAGGAAGGTACAAGGAGCTAGGCTGCCAAAGAGGCACAGACCTACAGAGATATATCTTTTATACTTCTAATATGAAACAAATTTATTTTATTCCTATTTTCAAAATAGCTTTCCAAGGGCCAGCCACATAGAACAGCAAACTAAAGCACCTGCTGAGGCAGAGCTCAGCAGCTGGGATTCAATCCTGGGTGTGCCGTGCTGCCCCACCCCCGGGGCCCACTGAGATGACAATTGAGACTGGGCATGGTGGAGCACATCTATAATCCCAGTGTTTAGGATGCTGAATCAAGAGGATTACCAAGAGTTTGATCTACGTAGTGAGACCCTGTAGACCTTGGAGATTCTGTACTAAATACATAAAAAATTAATTAATTAATTAAAATAGCTTCCCAGGTCTCCTACCAACTAAAGATTAGTTAAATCTGATGAAGTGGCATGTGAACCCTGTGCAAGTTGGGAGCTAGGTTTGATCATTCTAACTTCACTGGCTCTGCAGCCTCCCAGGGGGAGGGTCGAGCACACTCATGGGTGCGTCTGGGTGGATCCTGGAGGGTGACCTTGGGCGCTACGCCTTGCCCCTCCCCCGTCCTCTCTAGCATGTTTGCTGCTGCGCTTCCTCGCCACCCTGAACTAGCTGCTCTGCTCTCTATGGCCTGGCACCGTACACTCCTTGGAGCAGGACGACCATGGGCTGAGTCTCCTAGAGTCATGATCCAATCATCCCCTCAGTTTTAGGTGTCAGGCATTGTGTCTCATTGATGGGAAAGATGATTAACACAGTTATCAATTTAAAATATTATCAATCAAGTCATATAAGCCTCTAAATTTCAGATTCTGTAGAAAATGCTAGGACTCTTGCAAACTTTGGACCCAGGACATTTCATAACACCCATAACCTGGAGCTGAGTAACACTTGCTCCTCGAAGTAGACCCTCACTATTGGCAACCCTTTCCAGGGTGCCAGTTCTCAGGGATCTGAGATGCAGGGAGTCCCCAATCTCTTGCCTCACGTTATGGCACACTGCAGGAATACAGAGCATAAAACAGAATAGGTGTGTAGGCAGGGATCCGGGATGATCAGTTGTTTGCAGGGAACAAGAGGCCACAAGGCACACAAACCTTGGTATCTATTCCTTCAGGAAATGGTGAGAAGGTTGCTGTGGATGTGCTAGACAAATGGGGAAGCAGGCAAGTCTTAATGAGATAGTGCTGTTCATTACCAGCACCATGGTGGAGGCTGTAGAGGCATGAACTGGAGAGAACAGAAGCCATTTGGCCACTGTGAATGACAGGGAGACAGCAGCTAAGCAAAACACACACACACACACACTGTCTGGCTTTATTGAGAAAACAGCTGAGGCTGGTAAGCACATGTTTATGAGAGCTGCAGTCAAGGCTGGCTGCATAGTTTGAAGAGCCAAGTACAAATTGAAAATAGGCTCATTTTTCAGAAGGCAGGGGAAAAGAGCTACTGAAGAAAGTAAAATAAATAACCTTTTCCTTTTTTGAGGTGGAATAGAGGAGATAAAGTTAAATAAAAAGTTAAATTACAAAGAAAATTGTAATTTTAAAACTGTGCTATAAGACTTCAGCCTCAGGACGCTATCCTACTTACGCAAGGTTATCCATATCTGTAGTACCAGCCTCGCCTCCTTGAGCTCATTTGTTCTCCTGAGCTGGGTTTAGACTACACACTAAAACAAGGGGTGAATTGTAACAGAGACCTTGGGGTAGACTCTACAAATGTCCAATAAATAACTATAAGTACAACAAAGCTTTCACTTCATTTTGTATTCTTTAGGGCTTAAAACTTTGGATATTGATATGTTAGTTTGGGAAAGGCTGGCAAAACAATATTTCTAGCTCTAGATTAACCTGTCCTATCCCTTGTGTCCTCAAGATATCACAAGAGTAACTAAAAATATTTCAGAAGTTATAGCAATACCTGCTTGCCATCTTTACCAACATCACTATAGACCTTCGGAGAGACACCTAAGAAGTCCTCTGCCATTGTCCTAAAATTTAAGGCCACCTTGGATTTCATTAGAGCTCTCCAGAGCTGTGTGAGACAGTTATCAAACCAGATCCCAGCCCAGCACAGCACCCCATAAAACCAGTAGGTCCCTTCTTTTCGTTAAGGAGCCATTCTGAATTTCCTCATCAGAATGTGTCCCCAAGCAGTTATTCTCATTGGAATCCAATTCCAGTTTTCCCTTCCTATCCAATTCTGCCTAATCATCCCATCTCTATCTCACATGAAGCATACTATGATTCTGTTTTTTTAAATAATTTTGTTGAGAAACAAATAGCAATGAGATAGTTTCAAAACCTATTAGTAGGAGAGTTTCAATAATTAATACATTGCATATTGTTATTTTCTTAGTGGTTATTAGTTGTACAAGATGTAGACATGATATCCTATCCAAAAACACTATTAGAACAAATCTTTCTATTCACTGAATTAAGAGAATCTAGCTGTGTATCTGTCCTAACAATCTTGAATACACAGATATAAAATGGTCCTTCATTTGTATTCCCTTTTTTAGTTTAGTTTTGTCAGAGAAGGGTATTCCATTATCATTTAAATATTATAGGTGCATGAATTCAGCAAAATATTCCAATATAGTCCAGTAGTCCATAATAGTAGTGAGTTTTCTGTAAGACTGGCAATGTCAGAGGTTGTTGACTTGAGCCTTTTATAGCACAGCCTATTAATATGGCTGTACTTTTTATACTTTGTTTTTATACTTTTCTGTTGGATGGTTAAGACCAAGATAAAGCAAGACCTATATAACAAGAAAAGTAGCTTTTGTATCTGATAATGTCAGTCGAATCCCCTCAGGATTTATCCTGAAATCCTGTGCCACACTTTGTAGATCCTTTGTCAGTGTCAGCCATTTGGGTGAGTCACAGCCAATGCTTGACCAATTTGCTGTCTGTGAAAGCCTGAGAGAATGTTTTCTCTCTGTGTGATTCTCCTTAGGCACACTCTACATCATTGATCACTTTCCTCTGTGGCCCCATAGTCTCCTTGATCAGAAAATTTGGGACACAACTGAGTTACATGATGTTAGAGTATAGGTTCTCCTATGTCCTGAGTCTTCACTGACCTTAAAGGGCTAGCTTCAAAATGTTGGCTTGGAGTTCTTTTTCTCTAATTTTTGGTCTATAAACTTAAATTTTTAACCCTCCAGAGGAGAAGCTTATTATTATTACCCTACAGCATAGGCAGTTGACCTTAATCTCACTATCTGTCTGAATATCAAACATTTTAGGCATAACATGGAACAGATGTTTTCCATCAAGTATTGATATGTTAAACGTTAAATCTGTACAGTATATGAAGAAAAAAATAAAAAAATTTAAAAAATAGGAATAAACAATTACACATTTTTACACAAAAGTTTAAAAATCTAAACATATACAGCATTGTAGCAGGACAATCCTGTGACTTTTTTTTTCTTGTCTCTTGTTTTCATTTATTACCCTTTTTTAAAAAACAAACATTTACTTGAGAGGCAGTATGGCAATAATTGGTATGTCATGACAAGTAGTACGTATTTAGAAGACCAGAATAATAGGCATTCCAAGCATGACCTTGCTATTATCTTCAGTGCAGTGTGATTCTTTTTCTGTGATAGAAGTCATGAGCTGACTGCCTGCTCCATGGGGGAAAACAAGTTGAGGTCTCCATCTCCTCTTTTGTGGGACTTCCTCAGACCCCAATGAGTGATACTTCCATAGTTTCTCTTTTGACTTATGGTGAGCTTTTTTTTTTCTCTCTTTGATTTTCTGCTTAACATCACACTTTCTCAGGCATTGTTTTAGACACCTAAGTTAGATGAAAATGTGAGAGGTTGTTAAAAAGGGAGAGGTCCTCAAGAGAGTCAGTGCAAAAGCCCAGAACACAGTACAACTATGGCTGGAGGTGCATCTGTTGAAGGCCAGGCCTCTAGATAAAGATAGAATGCCCAGGCCAATGTGCCTTCCAAATTCTAAGCAATAAAGACTGTAGTAAAATTTCTATCACCTGGCCTAATGAAGTCTAAATAGACATTAAACACCCAGGTGAGTGAGCAGGACTTCTTGATCTTTTTTTTTAGTAAAAGGTACTTATTCTTTTCTCCACAATGACCTGCTTCCCCACTGAATCAATATTACCTAAGCAGCTACACTTGAAATCTTACTGATTGACAGTTTCAACCCACATTATACCCTCCTCATGATTGTTTATCTAGCTTCTGACTTTGCTCTATAAAACTTCCTCTGAGAAGTGGATTCATTTACCATGCAGTCAGATCCCTTTCTGTCTCCTAAGAACCATCTCTATTTTTTCTACTCGTAAACTTCATTGTTCCTTAGAATTCATTCTTTGACTTTTTTGAGAACCTGGTGTATCTCACATCTAGCATGCTGGGAGTTATATTATTTCTCCTATATCAGCATGGGGATACCTGGGGTGAGACAGAAACTCACAGAGACTGAAAGATTTGCCACATGCCCTCATGCTTACGGTACATAAGCCGCCAGGTATGTCAGTCTCAGGGCCAGTGTCCTATGTCACATATGCATTCCACCCTAGGACAGATGGACAGTCTCGATGTGACTGACGCTTCACTCTGGTGAGCTCTCCTAACTGCGTGGCATGTGGGGAAATGGCTCTCTACCCTAGCCAAGTGTAACCCAGTGCCACTGACACTGGACAAGGACAGTGGGACTGGCAAGGTATCTCTGGAGATAGAGCCAAGGGCTGTTACAGGAAAATAGCCTGGTAGGGTGAGAGGGGTTGGGACGAAGGAGCTGTCCAGAGCCCATGGGAGAGGCCTCAACCCACCTACAAGTCCTAACCACAACAGTGAATCTAGACTTTTTCTAGCACTTGAGATTCTTATTTCTTCTTTTTTTTTTTTGTTATATTCTGTTCTGGTTTATTTTTTATTTTTCCATTGGTACTGATGATTGAACCTAAGGTCTTTGTACTAAGCTACATCCTTAGACCTTTTTAAAGTATTTTAGTTTGAGACAGGGTCTCACCAAGTCATTAAGTAACCCAAGGTTGGTTCAAACTTTTGATCTTCCTGCCTCAGCCTCCCACACCCAGCTCCATTGCTTTATTTTTTAAGCATGTATAATTTGAAAGGGTAAGGAAGAAAAAGGCGTACTTATATACTTACTAATGTAGATAATTATTTCTTCTTCTTTTTTTTTTTTTTTTGGTGAAACAGGGGATTAAACTCAGGCCCTTGTGCTTGCCAGGGTAGCACTTATTCTGCTGAGCCATCTCCCTGGTGCTCATAATTATTTCTGAAAGAACAAGATATTTATAATTAAGTTGACCTTTATGGCAGGGACTGAAGCACTTAACATAAGAGGAAAATTTAGTTTTCATTTACACGTTGTGTCCTTCTGTGTTATGGCCCACCAAAGCCTCATTAGACCATAGGTGGGGCTTTTTCAAAGATGGCTGATCTAAAGTGAATGTGACACTACGCTCGGTTCATGGCGCCATGTGAGGACCAAGGGCACTGGGGATAGGAGTATGAGTGCTACCTGCTCAAAGCAGGCTGGGTAAGATATAAGGGATAGGAAGAGTTGTGGCTCCTTGTTTCTTTGCTACTTCTGCTTGCCATGGACAGCTGCTCCTCTATACTGCACACTGCCTTGGAGCCAGCTGATTATGGACTGCAACTTCGACAAACTATGAGCTAAGTGAACCTTTCCTCCTTTAACTTTGGGTGCCAGCTATTTTGTCTCGGCAATCAGAAAAGTAAGAAATTTGGATCTTTGTTTTTCTAACCGCATTTAAATCAGGTCATTAAAAGAAGAATAAAATGAACATCAGGTAAGAGTAACAGAGTTAAGGCGTGGTGGAAGCTGCTCCTAGGTAGGAGACTTATTCATGTTACCCACCAGTGATGAAAGAGTGAGATAAGAAAAGTTATCACCTAGGTGAGTGGAAGCCTGGATTCAGAAAGTGTAATGCACCAAGGGAAAGAGCCTGGTGGAAGACGTGCCCTACGTCATCTGAGACAAAGGAAGGGATGTCCACGAAGAATAGCTAACAGGACAGTTTTCTGGGTAGTGGAACCTTGGCTCCTCGTATTCTCTGTGAAGGAAGTGGCAAGGTCAGCTTCAGAGGAGAGTGGGAGAAGAGCCATGTGTGCATGAACACTGAAAGAAATGCATCAGTCGCTACCATAGGGGGATCTGAGTGATATTTTCATCGCTTCTTTGCAGTATTGTTCTTTTCCTAAATTCTTTACAGCCATTTTTTAAAAATCAAGATAGAGTTGTGCCCATTTATCCATGCTTTTGTTTTTCAAAGTTTCAGCTACCTATAGCTAACTACAGTGTAAAAAATATTAAAAGGAAAATTACAGAAATAAGAAATTTGTAAGTTTTAAATTGAATATTGTTCTGAGAAATATGATGAAAATGTCATCATCCTGTTATATCCCATCTTACTCACCCTTTTGTCCACACTATACATGCTACTCATTTATTAATCACAGTGTTCATCTCAAATGTCATGGTATCACAGTGTTCACATTGAAGTCATTGTCATTTTATTTAATCATGTCCCCAAAGCACAAAAGTTCTGATGTAAAGGAGATACAAAAACATAGAAGGATGGATTAATTCTGCTACCGTGTGGCAATGCTGTAGGGCATATGGGATAAAGCACACTTGTTAGGACTATCATGGTTGCAGGTATTCATGGAGTATGGGAACATAACTCCCATTGATAAGAGGGGACCACTGTAGGTTTTTCCCAAACAATGGGTGTAGTATATTAGGAAGGTGATAGTGATTACATTGGTCCTCACATCACATCCAGTGCTATGAACTTATCCCAGAATCCATTGTGGAACCAACCAGCCAGGTGTCAGGTACACAGTCAGCCTCACTTGGAAAAAGTTGTTTGCTATAGAATCTGCATACGCTCTGAGAACTCTAGACACAGGATCTTCGAGACAGCAAGATTTGAGAGTATAGCTCAATGGTAGAGTGCTTGCTTTGTATGGATGAGGCCCTGCATTCTATCCTCAGTGAGAGAGAGAGAGAGAGAGAGAGAGAGAGAGAGAGAGAGAGAGAGAGAGAGAGAGGAAGAAGTAGTAGTGGTAGAAGAGGGGGAGCAGGACAAGGAGGAGGTGGTAGCTGAGGAAATAGGGAGGAGAGGGAAAAGCAGGGGAAGGAAGGGAAGGAAAAGGGAGGGGGAAGGGAAGGGAGTGTCTCCGTTACTCTTGTTGCAGGGACAAATATTCAACACTCAAAATGAAGGAAGGAAAGGCTTATTTAGCTCACAGTTACTGGAGGTTTCAGTCCATTCTCAGCTGACTCCAAGGCAGAGCGGCACGGCAGTGGCAAAGAGTAGAAAGCCAAAGGAGGAGTAGCACCAACAGGTGTGTCTCTGTCTCTTTTAAGTTACATTCAGGCTATCTGCCCCAGGATAGGTGTAGCACTCTCACCCAAAACCCCAGCAGTACTCAGACCCAAAACCCCAGCAGTAGTCAGAACCCAGCTTTGGATCATGAATTAATCACAAACTGTACAACTGTACCTCACTGGCTGCATGACTTTGGGGGCACAAATACACACAAACCGTAACAGAAGTGGAAGGGAGGGAAGTTTTCTTTCAGACAGGTGCAACAGGGCCTATCCCTTCATGTCAGAGCAGCCACTAAGGAAAGGGGCCTTCTGAGTCCTGTGCCAAACCTCCTCCACCTCCACAGCTAAAGAACTCAGGCCACCAGGCCCTCAGGATCTTCTCACTGGAAGGCCTTCCAAGCTCCAACAAAACCTGTGAAGAAATACGCTACAGCCCCAACACAAAATAGTTTTCTGACTAACTGGAGAGAGCTGAATCATCAAACAAGAAAAAGAGAATTCGTATACTTTCAGCGATTATCTGCGACTCTCCCAAGACACTTCATTCTTTTGAACTTCCTAATTGGTCAAGTTAACTTAATATAGGCCATGAGTACAAGCAGTTTTCTTTGAACCATTGAAGTAGGTAAGGCTTTAAAGGTCACCAGTGCATACCCAAATAACTTTTTCTCTTGATAATGAAGTGGCTCACCTTGTGATCATGCAAAGTAAAGTGAAAAATAAGCCTATTGATTTTTTTTTCTGGAATCTTAAATGCAGACTAACCTGATTTTGCTAATTTCTGCCTCAGATAGCTGCCTATGAAGCCCCTATTCCCCCAATAGTGAACGCTTCAAATTCACTTTTCTCCAGTTGAATCATAAAGCCAACTTTCATCCTCAAACAGTTTTGATAAACCCAACCCATCACTAGTTTCCACTGTGAAGAAAATTTCTTTCAATGAGTGAAGCTTCTGGAACACTTCCAAATAGATTCAGTTTACAATATTCTGAATAACAAAGGAATCATTGTGGAGGAAGAAACTATGATCTCATTCTCTCAGAAGGTTCTGTCAAATTTTACAATCTCCTTGAAACATTAGCGAAGGATTGAAAAGCGAAAAGACCACTCTAGCATCAAATCATCTCACGCTTTCTCTATGGAGCCTTAAAACAGATAGAGGAAGATTTGAGCTGTTGTATTTCTCTTCCAAATTGGCATTGAAAAGTTAGCAATTATGCAATTTAAACAAAAAATAGCTTTAAAAATTATAGGCTATTCCAAAATGGATTGAATTTATAGAAAAATATATATCTTTCTATTACCTCTGAACCCAAGGAAACTGAACTGTATGAATGCCTATATTGAGCCAAGAATACCTGTCTATTTAAACTGCATGAAATAGTGCTGACTTTTGTGGCTCTTAACTAAAATTTCATTTCCCTCACTCTTAAGCTTAAATCACATTCAATTCTCTTATTGTATGAGATGATTATAACTTGAAGACTTTTCTAATCTAACTTTTGCTGATGACCTATATGCTTAAAGAGATGAGCTGCCTTCTCCCTAAGAGAATTGGCAGTGGGGTTAATCCAGCTTATTTGAAAGGCTGCTGACTTCCCTTACCTTCCAAGTGGGCTTAATGCAGGCCATAGGTACAAGCATTTTTCTTAGAACCTTTGAAGTAGGTGAGGCTTTAAAGATCATCCAGTACAATGTCCCCTTTGCTTCATGAATTTCACACACTTCCAAGTGAATCAGTCTTTTCCCAAATGTACAAAAAGTACAAAAAATAACCTTGGAAACTCAAAGTACATGATTGGTATGTAGAAATAGCAAGTATCTTCTACATTAGCAGCTAGATGGAAAGAAAATACTTATAATTTTGTTGCTTTAAAAGATATCCTCAGAAATAAAAATAAAAGATATTCTCATAATGGATTATTAAACATTAAATCTGCCATTTGGACCCATTAAACCAATACTTACTACATGAACACAGTGTGTACATATAAGCATGTATTATATATGTATGTGTGTGTGTGTATATCTCCCATCGTATAAAATCACACTAGGCCGGGTGTGGTGGCGCATGCCTGTAATCCCAGCACTCGGGAGGCTGAGGCAGGAGGATTGTTGTGAGTTCAAGACCAGCCTGAGCTACAAAGTGAGCTTAAGGCCAGCCTGAACTGTATAGTGAGACCCTGTCTCAAAAAAAAAAAAAAAAAAAAAAAAATCACACTAGTTTTCTCCCAAAAAATATTCTACTCCCTTCTTAAAACATAAAACACTTGATTTTATAGTGTTTACATTATGGAAATTGTCTCCTTTTTAGTGTATAAAATGCCAAATATTGTAGGAGTGTCTAATTCTTAATACAGAATCTCAACAAATCAGTTTAAAAGCAGTCAGCCAGTTGTTGCCTGCTCTGAAATGTGCCTCCGCCTGCCTTCTGGCTGTGCCCACTGGTGCCCACACTCACGGCTGTTTGTGCATGCCTCTTCATCTTCTCAACTGCTCATTGAAATCCCAAGATACTTTCATGTACGGCTTCTCTTCTCTGCTTTTCCCTTCACTGATCCTATTTATGGATCATGGTTTTAAATGCCACCTCTTTCTTGGTAATTTTAAACTGACAGCTTCAACTTTGAGCTTTAGCCTGAACTTTAGACTCAAGTATTCACCTACCTGCTTAGTGTCTCCATTTAAAGTGTTATTCTTTAGGTCTAAATATTCTGCGAAAGCCTGTGTCAAAGGTTAGGTAGCAGCCTAGGATACTACTGCAAGGTGGTAGAACCTTTGAAGGTAGGAGGCTTTAGTGGAAGGGAGAGAGCCAGCACTTTGAGGGCCAGGGCCTGAAGGAAGTACTGAGGGTGCAGAACAGTGGGGCCCAATGATCCTGAATAGAAATCTCTGAAGCCACGAGCCCAGAGAAAGACTTCTTAAGTTGACTTTAAACTAACACAAACTGTCTAATAGATGTCTCAAATATAGCATGCACAGACAGATCCTTAAAATATTCCTCTTTGAGAATCATCTGCTCTGTTATGTGCAAATCCACTCTTCCAAACACAAGAAAAACCCTAAGGAATTGTCTATAGCTCCTTTTTCTAATACTCCACATCCACATCCAATTTGAGTCAGCAAATTCTACTCAACGTCACGATAAATTCAGAATAAGACCAACTCTCTTGAGTCCATCACTACCACTCTCACCCAAGGCACCCTGCCTGGAATAATCCAGTATCTTTCCAAAGAATCTCTCTGCTTCTACCTCTTCTCCACACCACTGCAGTCATTCTGGGAAATTCTCATCTTAATCCAACAGTGAATATTTGTAGTTTACTTAAGTCAGTTACTTAAGTTAGTTCACCTCCGCTAAACCCTTCAGTGAAGTCCAAGCTTACCCAGTGGGAGTTATTTTCTTACAATAACATAAATATGCACAGGTGCACATTACTTCTCTGATCTTGCTGTCCTTTTGTGTTCTGCTCATATCATTCTCACCTCCTGTCTCAATCCCAGAAATTGAAGATGTCCTCTTGCTTCCCACACTTCATGCAAGATGTTTCTTCTATTCATTTCCAGTCTTCAGAATTGCTCCCTCAGTTTCTTCACTTGTTCCTGTCTGCCTTGATCTCTCTGCTTAGAAAGCTAATAGCTTCCAACTCCCAGAACTCAACCAGTCTCCTTTATGGTCTAAATCTTTGTGTCTACTTGCGGAAGACATTGGCCACATGAGTGACAGAACTTCAGTGTACTAGTATTACACATTGCTATCTTCAGTGCAGTTGCTTAGCTCACAGGTATCAGCATATATAGTTAGTCGAGAATCCTACCAATTAACTGCTAGTTTCAAAAAACCTGATGGAGGATCATAGCATTAGCCATCTTGTGTATATAAATGTATGATTTTTTCTCTGCCATATTCCTAACTTTTCTTCTTGCCCTTTCCTTGTTTAATCCTTAAGTTCTTGCTTTCCATTCAGTTGTGTTATATCTTCCAACTTTCATTTCTTCCTTCCAGTTCTTACAATAGGGATATTATACAATATTTACACATGTGGGTCTGGTTAATTTTATTTATGAGTATACCTTCAAGTTGCATCTACTCAAATATGAAGTCTTCAAGCTTATCATTCTTTATAGCTGAGTTACATCCATTGTATAAAAATACCACATCTTTTTCATCCATTGTTTAGGTGATGGGCATTTTGGTTGCTGCCAAGATTTGGCTGTAAATAAAAAAATAGCATAGATGTACTGCTACTTTCTCTTAGTTTAATGAGAAGAAAGTTTTGAACTAATAGTGTTTAGATAAGATATCATGTCTGCATCTTATACTATGAATAACTACTAAAAATGCAAGATGGAACATATTAATTATTTTAACTATCCTTCTAACCTATTTTGAAGTCCTCATTGCTACTCCCTTCTCAATAAAATTAATATACAAAAAAAGAACTTGAGTGGGGAAAGGAAGGAACCTGGGGGAACAGCAGATCCTGTGCTCCTGGGATGCATGGATAGACTTTGGAGCAGAATCTGCAGGACAACAGCCAGCAGCATTAGGAGTAAGATACTGTCAGAGATATTTGCTTTGGCCAGTGTGTCCTCTCTGGCCCACATACTGTTTAAGCTAGGTCAACATGTGTCATGTATCAAATCATCCCTCTCACAGCCTTTCCCTGGACCAAAACTCCAAAGCAATATGGTGCAAAGCGCTTCCTTCTACATCTTTGAATGTTCTGGTTTCTCTTCAGATCGTATAAATCTTTCACCTTTTACATCTTTGTTTCCATTTTCCTGAGTTACAAATAAATAACTGGAGGAGCCCAGTTGATTAGTGTTTCCCTGAGGCTCTCTCATGCCCATGAAGCAGCCCCTATGAGTCCTCAGTGATTGAGTTCAATCTCAGCTCTCATAATCTTTGTCATCCTCTGTACAGCCACAGTTGTGCATTGTGACAGCCAGTCAACATTGCCACATGGAAATTTCATGGTTTTAAAAGAGGCACTGGGGAGCTTCTTTGGCCCTTCTGTAGTGTGAGAACATAGTTACAAGCCATCTACAAACCAGGAACTGACCTGTATTGGCCATGACATGCCTCCAAACTGCTCTTGCACATCGGCCTTCCATCGCCATGGGAACAAACTTCTGTTATTTTAAGCCACCTTGGGTGATGACTGTAGTCAGCTTACTGGGGTATTCAGCCACCATATCTTTTCTTTTTGTGTGTTTTGTTTTGTTTTTGAAACAGGGCCTTGCTATGCAGCTCAAGCTGGCCTGGTGCTCACTTCGTAACCCAGGATGGTCTCCAATTCTCAACGATCCTCCTGCTTCAGCTTCCTTAGTGCTTGGATTACAGGTGTGCACTTCTACACCAGCTTTTCAGCCTCAATATCTGTGGGCTCCATATAGTATAACAACATAGCATTTAACCATTATAATAACTAGCAATAAACTATCTTACTTGACAATAAGGAATCTAGAGATGATTTAAAGTACACAGGAGAATGTGCTGAAATGATATGCAAACACTATGCTTTTGTATAGAAGGGACCCGACCAATGCAGATTTTGTTATCTAAGTGTATCCTGGGTCAATCCCTCACTGGATGCCAATGGACAACTCTGTATCTCTAGTCCTGAAGAAAATACCTAGAACTATTTTGTAAATTATTATTGAAGTAAATGTAATTTAAAATTACATTTAAAATGTAAATTTTAAATAATTGACATGAAATGCAATATTTTTTTGGAGAATGTTGATTTTTAAGTTAGATAATTTTAAATCATAATTTTTGATTTTTATCATTTTGATATGTTTTGTAAACTTATTCATCAAACTACTGGGAAAAGGGAACTCTATATTTAAGATAAAGACTAGAGTTTAAGATCACGAATTTTTTATTTGCTTTTTTTATTCAATTTTGTACCTTTCTAGTAGCCAA